>DWQT01002144.1:0-14804 GCA_018244895.1 Myscelus amystis hages | reverse complement strand
CTGATTGGTCGATTTGTACAACGATTGGTAGATCGATTTGTAGACCGATTGGTAGATCGATTGGTAGATCGATTGGTTGACCGATTGGTAGACCGATTGGCAGACCGATTGGTAGATCGATTGGTAGACCGATTGGTAGATCGATTGGTAGACCGATTGGTCGATTTGTAAACCGATTGGTAGATCGATTGGCAGACCGATTGGTAGATCGATTGGTAGACCGATTGGTAGATCGATTGGTAGACTGATTGGTCGATTTGTACAACGATTGGTAGATCGATTTGTAGACCGATTGGTAGATCGATTGGTAGATCGATTGGTAGACCGATTGGTAGACTGATTGGTCGACTCTTACAACTCAACATTACTGTAAACGCATGTAGAAAGACGTGTGTATGCCCTTAAAGCTACGATATATTTTACACTTCTTTGTTGTATTATTGCTTCTTATTATCGGATGTTTTTATAATTTTAATTAATAAATATATACTGAAACGGATGGAAATAAAAAATGCACCGATTTCATTGTGGAACTGTTTCATAATTCATTACGTTAACCCAGATGTCTCGTGGAAAGTAGAATAATAAGGCCGCGTTAAGGCGCGGCAGAAATGTAGATAAATTCGATCAACAATTACATACAGATTCTATAGAAAAACATTTGAGAAACTCTTCAAATTTCCCCTGCTCACGTCTATTTATTACAACAGATACCATGCTTCTTTAATATAGTAAAGAAATAGTATGGAAAGAAAAGAATTTTTTTAAATTTAATTTAATGTTAACCTTTTTTATTTTGATTATTATGTAGGATATCTGCAATTTCTCATCTTAACAAATACTGGGTTACATTACAGTTACAGGTTAACTGGTAGAGAATGCTATTAAATATAGGGGTAAATAACAAATATATATATTCTGCTAGCAGATTAAATAATAAGAATTTCCAATAGCAATACGTTGTGCCCCGGTACACATTACTTCCTCAATTCCCATTGTTCCTATATTGTTTGTGCGTACAAAAATTAATGAAAAAAATTACTTCTTATCATAGGATCAAGACATGTGTATTTATGTTGCACATGAATAACAATATGCTTATTCAATACCCACTCAAGGTCAGAATGTTAATATTTTCCAACGGAAAGTAACAAACATTGTCTTGTTGCCTCATCAAAACGAGTCGAGGAAGTGCCAACGCCGAATTGTAATTGTGAGAAAAAAATAATGCATTTGGAAACGTTTTCAACAGTACAAGACGATGTTCCCAGACTATTGTTTTGACTGTTTCGCAAGGTCCCGAAGGGAATATGCTATAACACTTTCGCAAGTGATATGTTGGATAACTCTCGGAGAATTCTTGTTAACACAACGCTTACGTGTTTCGCAATTGTTTCGTCACTAAGGACGTCTTTTATTCTAGAAACTTCTATAAAGCTATGAACAGACATATCGCTACTCTGACATCAAATTGATCGTGAAATTGAAAATAGAATGAGATCTATATGCGTAATGATTGTACCTGATTCTAGCGCAAAGGTTTAAATCAGTGCTCGTTGAATAAGCATTGAAGTTCAAAATGAAAGTTATCAAACTGGGCGCGCTAAGCATCTTCACTTTCTACCAGAATATTGGGGTCAGACGTGACCCTATCCGGGCAAAGGCTTGGCTTACATAACTAATACTTTCTTTGAGGGCTTGAGATAAACTGACTTTACAATTATTCAATTTACTTTTGGGTACAGTGGAAGGAATTTATAATTTTAATAATAATAGTAATTAAAAAAACATTTGGTTCTATCGTATAACTAATAATATATCTCTACAAAAATTATATCCATACATCCATCCATCCATACATACAACTAAAAATGATACATACAAATAAAGATGATTGCCAAGTCGAATTATTTTTTTTTAAACGCAAAAGAAATTGTCAGCAGAATACCAAAAGCCCTATAAAGAGTATAATTTTAATAGTCAGCAAGCAATAAAGACGCAGATGCCGCGCAATTAAAGGCACCATAAAGACGCCATTTTGATTTTTGCAATACGAAGGAATTCAACGAAATCTCATTATGTTAAGCCATTAAGCTGTTTACAGTCAATACCAAAACCACTAATATACATTTGTGTCAACATACACGAAAATCACAGTCTTCCCCTTCTATCACTGTCAGGTAAAAGCAAGTCAATCTTTGTTTCTGCCATATAAAGGACGTTTTACCTAACTGATTTCTCTGTAAATCTCTCTTGTCTGTTACTCATAGAAATAGAACAGACATTTCATTTGCCGTTAACGAACTCCTGTCTTTTTCAATTAATTCAGCCAATGCGCATATTTTGCTTTTCCCAGATAAATCCTACATAGAATTAAAATACCGTTTCATTTTCTTTGTTTGAAATCTATGTTAATGTTTTATTGCGCTATTATCCTGATGGCAGTTAAATTATATATGATCTACATAGTGTATGACAGAGCAATTGTAATTATCGAGTGACACATTAGAGACTCCAAATACCTAGGTTGATCCAGTTGTATTAGTAATTTATATATTTTTACGTGTAATGAACCAAAGGTGAATTGATGTTTTCAATTTTTTATGAAAAAAGAAACTACTGTTTTACGCTCGTGTATAGTAGAGACATTTTCTATTGTTAGTGGCCTCTACATATTTGTATAAGTGATCTTATACATACATAGATGTATAAATGATCTTATACATACATAGATGTTAACGGTAACGTCTTTAAATTTCGATAATATTGTCTACGAATTATGAATTCCCGTTACAGCTTCAACACAGACGACATTATTGCAAAATTCACAGGTACTACTAATTGTCCCACTTTTTATGGTCTCTAGCAATTTACAACTTTAATGTCTTGTTATAAGTGCGTCAAATTTGGGTCTAATATACGGCCATTTTACGCAGTTAATTGCAAACATAGAAATGTCAAATGATAATTATTTCGCACGTTCCCCTTTCAAAAGTTCAAAACGGGTGTCGTCTTTATTCCGAGGTCATAAGGCCCATTATAAATCAGCCGGATCTTGTTCTAAATTTAAAAGCGAATGAGTAAATGAGCGAATGACTATTTTAGCATCGCTTGAGAACTGATACGAACGGTTACTTGTTAGGCCTCCTTCATCATGTTTTATGTTACGTTTTATTGTACTACTAGCTACCGTGAGCGGCTATCCCTTACATTTCTGATAGTATTTTCATAACTCCTACTGCAATATTTTGTTTATACACTAAATAATATGTCCATACATATTCGTAAATAACAATAAAGTTTAATCGAAAACACTTAAAGAAAACATGTATTCCAAACATTTACATCAAGGGCAAAAAAAATTATGCTATATTTCAATATCATAACAGACTGACCCCTCTATACAGTATTTTGAGAATAGATCAATTATTACCACCTGATTTTTTAATTTTGAAAATAGAGTCATGAATTCCAATACGAAGATTAATTACTAGTGTGTATGAAACCTTACAAAAGAAGTCACAGATAATATCAGGAAGTTCCCGTTCACTGGCTGATTTTGACACTTGGCTTTTTTTAAATGTTTTCACTTTTACCAGCCAGTGCTACGCCGCATTGAAAGTGACCTATCGTTTTTGTGATTTTAAAACTGGAACAATTTAAAAACGTGTAACCATGACTACATTATTTTTTATATTTTCGCTTAACTGACCTGCCTGTGGTATTCAAATACATTTTTCATTTCGGCATTAAACTTGAAGCGTAAAAACTAATTCCGTCTAATATAAAATGATATTTCTTTAATAGTTAGAGTGTGAAGCTTTTATACTTTAATTAAAACTCTTCCAAGTACTACAAACCCATTTATCTTCTAACATTAAAGGCAATAACCCTTTTACTGAAGTCTTTGACCATTTCGAAACCTGTCTCCGGCTTTTATTACGGGGAAACTGTGGTGTAAAAACTTGCGTGAGGGATAAGGACGGCTGCATTGGAGTATGAACATGTACAAGCGGGACAGAAAGTGTGTCAGTGGGTGAACCAACAGTCGATATACCGGCCTGTAGCAAGTATATGACAGAACGTGTAGATATTATAAAGCTCTGATAGTATGTGTTTATAAGTTTAGTAAATTAAAATATGTATGTATGTAAATGGTAATGGCTCAATTTATTGAAAACAAACTTGAAAAACAAACCGAAAAATCGTATTAAACAATAGAGCATTATTGCCAACAAAGAAAACTTAGTGCATAGATCTAATCTATAATAATTAGCAACCTTAAAGCATACCTTGTTTTGAAAGCAGCTTCAAATTAACATTGAGATATTCAAATAAATTGCTTATGATTGAAACACTTAATTTGATGGTTATGATTTTCATTGGCATTATTAACTGAATTCCTTCGTCTATAACCTGTAATAAAAAAACAAGAACACAAATACAAATATCGAACACTTTAAAAATGGCGCCAATTATATGTACTTTCATGGTCGACAACGCTTCGACATGCCCTCATGTGTCGCTACTCAATAACAAAATAACCACTTACTTATCGAAGTCATAAGCTTTTTTGATAATAGTAATATAATATATAAAACTTTCAAATATAAATAAAATAATCAAGACTAGCAAATTAGCATGCAGGCCATCTGATTATTTTGAATTTGGAATACACCGACATGTTTCTAATCAAACGCAACTAAAATTTTGACATTGGTAACAGTGAATATGACAATTTCCCATACAATACAGTAATCCTTACAATCCAATAATCCAACACCTAGTTTTAAGAGTGCAATCAATGAAACTGCTATAATGATATAGAGGTAAAAGAAACTTAGCCGAAATATATCTTACACTAGCGGTACCCCCGACTTCGTTCGCGTTTGAATTTAACAAAAAAAGTTCTATAGCTCTAAAATAAAGGTAGCCGAAGTTAATCCTTGTTACATCAGCTACATATTATGTGCTAGTGAAAGTCCCGTCAAAATCGGTCCAGCCGATCCAGAGTCTAGCCAGAACAAACAAACAGACAGACAAACATTGTGAAAAATGTTATTTTGGTTTATGTACATACATATTTATGCATTTAGTGAAAAGCGGTTATTTTAAAATTACAGACAGACCATTTTATTTATTACAGACCATTTTACCATTTTATTTATTAGTATAGATATATGAACAGTTGTGTAACAATCACTTTTCTGCTAACGGTTATGTAAATATTTATGGAAATAATCGTATCATCTTTAACACTGACGAAACCTGTAACGGATGTAAAATGTCGCAAGACGCATTCTCACGATTAAATCTGTCCAATGGGCACACAATTACATATTTACACAAGATGCTTATAGAATGACGACATAATGTATTTCGGACTGGCCAACATCTATGTGATTACTGTAAAAACAATGACTCTCGAACGAAGCCTTGATATTATAATGTGTAAAGAAAAAAGTTACCAGTTATTTGTAACTTAAGCTATCTATCAAACAATCTATTTATTAACACTAGAAGAATAAAAGCAATAAATTAAACTAACTGCAAACTGTGCTGTCGTAATAAACTATAACAATGCGAAATATCACCAACTAGACGAAATTGCCATAGACAAAATTCAATTCGGAAGGAAGCATAGACGCATACTTTTTTTTTAATAGCGACTTTACTCTCCTTTCTGTCTCCTCCTCTGAATATTTAAAGCATGAATTCGTGGCACTTGTCTAATAAGACACTGGATACTTTCTACTACTATATGTAGCGTCTAATGTATGTTTGAGTAATTGCAATGGGCGTAGATATTAATTAACGATTGTGCGTGATAAAACTGAAATTGTAGGTTATCAGCGGAGTGTCAGCGTATATTAGGCGCTGTGATTTCAAAATAAAGTGTTACTAAGCCCGCGTTGTGTAAACTCGGTCCGGTTCAGACTTTCTCGTCGGCGAATGTATTTACTCGATCTTGTTCAAATAACCTTGTTACACATCGACACGATAAGTAATTGTTAATACTATTTGCATTAATATATTTAACATGTACCATTTATTGAAACCCTAAAGGACACATGTTAATGTATGTTTAAATCCACTGGTACAATCTTTTAAAAAGAAAAAAAATTAAATTCATAATTTCCGTTATAAAAACTTCATCATTTGTTTTTCATTACCACCACTTTTTACGTGGCGCTGTGCAGTATATAGACTGACATAAAATTTGAAAATGGAGAATAATATTATGCTATATACAATTTAACATAATAATAGAGAACTTGAATAGAAATTATTATTAAGTGTAACTTAATGCCATATTTTGTTTCAAAACGCCAGCCGACTGGTTTCAAATGTTCGCTGGAGTCTAAAAATCGTTGCATTTAATATCAAACAGGACAGAAACCTGCTTTTCTAGGCACTCCCTTCAATCCGGAACTCAACGACAGTACTGCTTCTTAGCAGCAAAATAGGGCCAATGGTGGAGCGATCGAAACCTGCGTACATTTTTATTATTGTTTTTACATATTATATCCTTACCCCTACCGAAAATTACCTGAAAAGATCGTTTTAACTAGAGATAAAACCGCTTTCCTAATTTTACATATTTAGCAATAGTAAAAGAATTTGATACTTCGATTGTGAAAACGAAATTGCGATTCCGTGTTCGATATTCAAAATGACAAACGAGTGATACATCATGCCTACGTCTATGGT
Source organism: Myscelus amystis hages (assembly GCA_018244895.1). Lineage (NCBI taxonomy): Eukaryota > Metazoa > Arthropoda > Insecta > Lepidoptera > Hesperiidae > Myscelus > Myscelus amystis. The sequence goes on along the minus strand of DWQT01002144.1, from coordinate 8,093 downwards.
CTATTGTCTATGGTCCTCTACAAATATAACGTAGCGTTTTCGATAAAGATTGTAAATCTACGTAAGAGATAAAAGCCATCCATAAGCTCTTCTGTCTGATCCTTTGTTACTCTCTTCCAATAAAATAAAAAATACGCTATTTATAACAAAGCATGGTGTCGGTTGTGACTAATCGGTAGGTCGATTTCTCTATGATTCTATAATAAAATATTTTAACTATTTGCAACAATTACTTACATTATAAAGCGTTGTGCAACTCTAGTATCGGTTAAGGCTTTGCCGCTCCAGTTTGAACTGGGCATTATTTGTGGCTTTATTTATACGACCTTGCCGGCGCCCGTCTTTGACCGGCCGACTGACTGTTTTATATTACTTACATATTATAAACACAGCCCGTGTAGAACATTCTCGAATTATCCATGTCAAACGCGATCATTTTTAATTGCTTCGGCATATTAGTCTTAAAAGGCTCACATAAAATGTCGTAACTTTATTATTATTTGAAATGGAAATAAAATAGCATTTGTAAAAGGAATCCCTTACTTAAGTTACACCTTTCAATCGACCTTTCGTCGAAGCACCGCTTCCGCCATCTTGCTTTATGTTTTCTTTCTCACTCTTCTTATCTTACTATGTACGGTCACTCATCTCATTCGCTAAGAAATAAAAATCCTAGCTTTTACCAAACCACCGAGATACGTCATAATGAGCGTTCTATTTTTGAATATTTTCGTGTCTATTGCTTTGTCCATTACAAAATTAAATTGTAAACGGCATCAATCGTAATAGCACAGATTAAAGAATAGTTATATTATTTGATTTTGATATTGTTGCAAGCCTTCCCCTTTGTTCGACTTGCAAACGACATACTTGTTGGTATTAGTAATGGTCGTGACTATCCAGTTCAGTGTTATCGATTAGACAACAATATCTACTGCTGGTTTTGCAAGTATATTTGCTTCAGACAGACGACTTATCCTTTTACTGGTTTATTCTATTGTACCTACTACTTTTTTTTAAGACGTTTCAAATTAAATGCGGTAATTACAAACGTTGAAAACCATTTTCGTTCATATTAAACCTTCTTTGATTTGATCATTGTATTGATGTACAATTGTATTTGTATTGATCAAATGACTGTAATAGTTCTAGCTTACCCTTAGAACTAATATATAGTAAGATGTTTTATCCACTTCTAACGTAACATTACATACTAGTATATTATGTACATAGACGTGAAAGCATTAGAGCATTAGTTGTAAATGTCGTATTGTTAAATAAATATATTTTCTCTTATAGGACAAGTTGGCTTTCGATAGCGATTTTTTATATTCGAAAGTGTTGATATGTTTTAAAATAGACCACGCATGCTCTTAATTCTCTTAAAGCCTTTGCACTTTAGGCTTGAAGCGTCTTGACTTATATATGTATTTGTAGATAGAGATTACACATAGGTATATTGCACATCTTTATTTCTATATCACTTCTACAGAGACAGAATGTTTTCATATATTTGTCCTTCATTCGTTTATTGTTCATCTAATTGGTGAGCAATATTAATTTTATTTAAATACCTCGAAAATTAAAATTAATATATTATAAATTTGAAACTGTTTCGTCACAATAATATTTCTTACGAATATTTCATTGTTATATTAGGAAAAATTATTAAATGCAGCAAAAGATTACGAAAACACTAAAAAAGTTTAAAACGTTTTTTAGATCTACGAAGTAATTCTCAACAGGCAAAGATATTGTTATACTTTATTTATTAATATAGCCTAGTACCTATTTTGTTTTTCTGTTCGCCTATTCTTTTCTAAGTCTTGCTGGCCATGGTTACACACAAAAAAAATTAAAAGAACTTACTTTTTTGCATTTTTCTGAGTAAACCGTTTTATTTGATAACCATATCATAGGTGCAAAAATAATTTAATCAAAAAATAATTGATCCGCCATCTTGGAACATGTGTCATATTCGATTTAAAATGGCGTCATTAAGCTAATCATTAACACGTACGCAAAATGTCATTTCAATCGGTTGGGGTTAACTCGGTTATAATTAAATTACAAGATCCTCGCTAACTAACGAACTAAGGCAAGTTAGATAAAAGGTTGTAAAATAAATTCCCGGGAAAAATAGTTTCTCATTAAATTATTTGTCCAGTTGAAAATGTACGCTGCAGCCTCCCAAGACGACCAATCTGCCAAGTGAGGCATCGCATTTTAAAAACTGACGTTTACATAATGTAATAATTTGTGCGCACTAATTTACTAATTGCGTTAACAATATGTGGAGGTTTTAAAACTACTACTTGCTCTTTTCACGTCTAGGTCTATTTGAAACCCGTAAGTAGCCCAATAAGGGTAGCTAGCCCCCTCCTTACAATGCCTGGTGACTTACCCACGGCGAGAAACCATTCAAAAGTTTCCCTCATAAACTAAAAAGTCTATTTGAAAAGATCAAAAGATCTTGATAGGACGTATAATCAGATACCTTTGTTATGTACATTTCGTATGTAGTTTTCTGAGTTTTTACCGACTTCAAAAAGGAGGAGGTACTCAATTCGGACCGTATATATTTTTTTTTTAGTGCACTTTGATCAGCATGACAGAATCGTAAGGATCATTTCGCTTGTTTTTAAAAAATTCCATTCTTAGTTACAAATAGTAATCGCTACGTCTGCCTTTTATATTATTTTTAAATTTTATTGCAAGTTGCCAAAACGAAAACCGGCAATTGTGTTGAGAAACAACCAAGGACGTCCGCTTCGAATATTTTTAATGCACGACATTAAATAAACTAACATCGTGCTGACTAACAGTGAGATCATAGTAAGGATTATTTTTACATTATAAAGGATCTGCTTGACCTCTGTTGCGTAAGAGCACACGCCTCTACGGTCAAAGACAATAGAGCTAGGTATACTTTTTTAAAATCTTTATGATTTTCATTTTAATACGTTTTCATACATTCGTAAATTGTAAATCATTACAACGAAAGGTATTGAAACAAAATGTCGACTCACTTGAGTGTTTAATGCTTTGACGAAAGTTTATCGTCGTCTGCTGTTACAAAGATAGATGGCGTTAGTAGTAAGAACAAAATTCTCTTATTCTGCTTTTTTGTCTCCCATCAAAAAAGCGCTATAAAAGGTTCACATTACGCTAAATTCATTAATAATGAATAAATGTACGCGTTGGCTATGACTCAGTTAGAAACACATATGCGAATACGAAATAAAATTAAGTATCACTGCAATCAATAGAGTTTTGAAAAAGCTGATAGCAAAGTGATGCAACGTGCCGGTCAATAACCTCAAGTAGCAGCGTGATCAGTAGTCAAAGACAATCACGATTCTTTTTTAAATTACCGGCCAGCATTTGCACTGTTTATAATGGATACTTATATAAAACAACAATGTTAAATATGAATAGGTACTTCCAGTATTTGCGGCAAAAATGAAATTTCAGAGATATTAATAACTTTTAGTTTTTATAAGTGAAAGTATGTTTAGCTGCATCCAATACAAGGTCACCTAACAATGGTCACTTCCAATGCGCCGGTCTCATACCTGATGTGAAAAATAGCTACTGTATGAGAAACATTGGTTTTGCATATAATACCTCGTTAAAATGATTTTTAGAAGTAAAAAAGCAAGTCATAATTGATAGAACAATGTCAATATCTTGGATATGTTATCAAAAATATATCGTTACAAGATTATTGAGTTTTAAGAGATATGCAAGGTTGATAATAATATTATGCAATTAGAAATGTAGGTATAATAAAAAAACTCCAGTAAACATTTCCTTATGCCCAGTCGTGAGAGATCGATTGTAGCCATGTTTGTAATATATACCATATTATATAGTACATAACATAAAAATATAATATAGAACTTAAAACTACGCTGTATTTTTTAATGATAATTACTTCTTCTGATACTTGAGAAATTAAATTACCTGTTGAAAGTGAAATAATAGATATTTTATAACCGTAAACCAGTACCATTAGGCGTAAGATAAGAACCAAGAGAAAAAAAGAAAATGACATTCCAAACTTGAACTTCGCAAGCGCGATGACCCATTGAAAGTGACAGTGAAAGTGTTCGTATGGCGAAATATACGCAAATGGAATTTCACATTCCAGTAAACTTCGTTCACACGGCTAATGTGATAATTCTCTATACTTACGCTGAAATAACCGTGAAGCAGTCTTTGTTATAAAGATGTTGTCATTCAAAATCACCACTTCTGCCTATTTATTTTCTAGCCATTCGATTCTACACTTTAAATATATAACCATAAGGTTTACGAAAACCATACATATTTCGGCACAGTTACGTACATAAATCGTAATGCTTGCATGCTTTCTATTAATGTTAGTTTAGCCATTGTATGGCCAACTTGCCTAACAGCCTTTAAATTAACAGAGTTTGCTATGTAGTCATAACAAAAATTTGTAATGCTTATTAACAAAACATAAAAGTAATAATGGCTATATCTCGATTGCAGTATTATTTATAAAAACCGAAAGAATTTCGTAATTTAACGATCTATATCTATTTCGACGGAATTATAGTAGAAGCAGGCACTTTTTAGCTTATTTGTAAAAACCTCGCGTAATAAGTGAAAGACGCGAGCGCGCGAAGAAAGCAGTTCAAAAATCGAATCACACTCGCGATTCGCGCTTAAAATTCTAGATGAGGACAAAACAGATCATGACGTCACAATTTTATACAATCGGTGTCGCATCGAACGGCCAACCTGTATTTCGATTTCACGTAATTTTAAGCTTTTCGTGCATACAATAGAGAGTATATTTGTTTACGGAAGTTCGTTGAAAACAACTGACGCGAATGTCAAGTACATGAAATCGATTATCGACCATCGCTTGCTAATTTTTAGGACACTTTCCACCGGATTCCATGGCGTTGAAGTGAAAGATAATTAGCATAATTTCGTAGACAAATAAGTTGGAAAACAATGTTAAGTGCCTATAGACGTTTATATGATAATTTTTAAATTAACATGCCTTGTGTGTCCTCATTAAAAAGTTGCGCTATGAATTTAATTGTCAATGTCTTATTATATAAAAAATTGCATTTGATTTATCGACCGACAAATGCGATATAGTAACTTACCTACGTAGCATAAATTTTTCACTTTTTAATTAATAAATTGTTAACAAAATTCGCAACACTACAATACCAAAATATGTCACGGTCACTGATTAAATTTTTTTTTTAAATTAGTATTTAACATTTGAAAATTGCGTATAAAAATTACGATACATAGGTGGTATTGTAACATATTGTGAAAATCATTTGCATTATCTATATAATATAACAATAAAGATTATGCGTATACTGGATAATATTTTTATAGTCTATGCGAACTATAAACTAGTAACAATTTGATTTGAACAACAGGGATTCGGCCTATGCTTTTATTTTTTTAATTAAACTTTTTATAAACAAATATTCCGCAAAATGATACCGATGAATATTTATGAAACTGTACGTATTTCACATAACACACATACATTATAATGAGTACACTCAGAGGTAAGAATTTATATAATGATAAATATTATTATCATTACGGACAATAAAATCCCAGTGCGGTTTCTGTCGGTACGCGTACCAAATAGCCAAGTTAAGTATTACAGGTCATAATATAGAGAGGTATGCGTTTTACTTTTATGGTCAGTGACCAATACCACACAAACGTGACAAATTTTAAAATGATGGAGCAGTCGCCGCACAGAAAAGGCTGTTCCAAATATTTTATTTGTTTTATGGGGCATAACACTTAATGCCAGTGACATGTTCCATTTTTGAATATGGAACGATTTTACAACACATTTTTTTATAATCTATGGCAACATGTAATACAGAGTAACGTATGACAGAAAAAATAGTCAACCAATTACATTTTGTATGTAAAGAAACGGTGGCAAAAAAATGTTCGTAAATACATAAATAAACGGAGTGAACATTATGAGTTGTGTTACCGCAAAATGTGAGTACTTAACAGATCTTGACCCAGAAATGTAAGCTTTAATCGTAATTACTAGTATAGTTACAGTAAGTTATAATGTAAACGAGGCAAATTATTTAATTATTTATCATTATGTTTTCTTCTTTTTTTTCGTTTTTTTTTTATTTTTCCACTGTTATACACGAGTCTCATATTACTTATAATAAGATGGTTTATTATGATTATTACATTGATGTACCATAATTTAAAAATAAAGATGTTACTGTCAATGATTTGAATATCACAATAATCTTACGGCGAATTCACAAAACTTTGCAAAGATCAGCTAGCAAAACTTAAAACATCGAGGCTATTTATATCATTTTCTGAATACAAAGTACCAAAATCGAAAGTGACTGAAAGTGTGAATTGTACAAAGGGTTCGAATGAGGTTATTCACACACAAGTAATGCTTGCTATGAGTATAAGCTCTTTGAAGCAGTAAACGTTTAAATTTATACAATGATAGGGAAATGTTTTGAAAATCGAACATTACAAGAACAGACAGCTAATAATAATAATCTATTGTAATAATAATAATAATCTATTGTAATTCCTTAAATAAAATTAAAATTGTTTTTTTTTTGTTATATTCCTAAATATCATTATCTTATTATATGCCAATTATATAATAGAATAGAAACAAATTGTTCTTTAGCTTTATTGAATAATGATTGCATTGCGTATTTCAAATCAATGATTTCAGTTAATGAGACTCATGTTTGACTGTTGTATCTAGTAAAAAGAAAAATCCTGTCAGAGCGGGAACAATGACAAGATAACAAAATAAACATAGACAACAGTTCACAGATAATTAAATCAAAATCGAAAGTGGGCGCGCTATTGTTAACGCATCGCATCGAAATTGAGGCAGTGAAAATGCGCGGGCAAGTGTAAATTTGGCGCGAATAGGTTATTTTTTTCTTTCGGTCACTCGGCTAGAACAGCTTCCAGTATATACAGCCGTTATATTTGCAAATAAGTGAAAACTATTTCGTTTTAATTTACAATTCCTCTTTAAAACGCACAATAAGAATGTTATGCGAGCACAATGATACCATAAAGAAGCCATAATAAGGTCCATTATTACAATGTTGCCAGCAGATATGACAATTTCCTGTCATTTCGAAATATTGACTGTTAAGAGAACAATCAAGGTTGATTATTATGCAATAATGCAAACATGGGTACCTCTGTTTACACATTTTATTTATACGATAGTCATATAGGTACGTGTAAATTAATATTTTTACCCGTATCGTATATCGTGGCCAATCACCAGCCTATCAAACAAAGAATCAAAAAAATACCTCAAAAGGTGTCTTTGCAGACCCAAGCTATCAAGTACATGTTAAGAATTTTTTTGTCGATATTCACAACAAAATACTACCGTCTAAATCCTCGTAGGTAAACTTTCATGCATCCAAGCATATTAAACATTTGTCACATCATTACCCTCAGCAACCCTTTAAATTAATTACTTCAGAATGAGAATAATAAAGCAATCTTCTGATACGGCCAGTCTGTATAAGGCATGCTTCACGCGTAACAAAAATTAATAAAAAACCATAAAAAGAAATATTGCTATCGTTCTAATCGAATGCTGGTCCATCCGAGATGAATTCAAAAACACTGCTATCAATGTTTTATCGATCAACAACAAATTACAAGATGGCGATTCTCAATTCGCTGAACCGTGGTTAACGGTTCGAAACGCGACGTAACGCGTTACGGTTATGTTACACACGTTTCAGTTTATCGTAAGCATTACAAACTATTTTCCAATTATCTTTGTTGCAGTTTGGGACGTACGAGTATCAACTATTCCAATGAACTGTCATTGCGGGAAAACCGTAGCCGCTAGCCAGTGACAATGAAAAAGAAATGTCAAAAACCATTTTGGACTCCAAGCTTTTCGCCAGTGCTTCACGGAAGAACACCAAACTATTATCCATTGAAATATCCGATTTGGTATGTAAGTAAACCAGTAATGCAATTGGCTCGTTTATTAAATAATAGTTCCACCATTTTGATCAGGAAGCCCTCGA
>DWQT01002143.1:0-14806 GCA_018244895.1 Myscelus amystis hages | reverse complement strand
CACAGCAGCGCTTAACACTGCTGTTATAAGGCAGAAATAGGTGTGACGGTGGTGCCGCCGGAGTCGAACCACAGAAGATTCTACCACCACTAATCTAATCTAATCCGCATTACTTTATACCTACGTGGCAGAAAGCACCAAGGCAATTACCACTAGCTTTCCGAACCTTACGTGTTCTTAAGTTTAACGTATTAACGTATACCCGTACACGTGAACGTAACATAAACGTAAACGTAAACTGAAAAGCCGAACACTTTCCCGACGTATACATATTTGACGGATTTATCCGTCTTAAGATAGATCTCGAAGGGTGTTTCACCGTTACTGCCGTGTCCTATTACAGCAAAGTTATTCCTAATCGGTGAATGAAGTTCAAGCGCATATCTATGTCCCCATGAGACGCTGACGTGATAGCGGAGCGCAAACATCTCGACGTATCTGCGCGTGCGTTCGCAACAAAGCCACATAAATTTCGTACCGAGCACAATGACATATCTGTGCTGCCATCTTATTATGAACTGACGCGGCATCTAGCGTACATGCGAACGAAACTTTTTGGTCCAATATGATAACCCTTAAAAGATCTAGGTAAAGTGAGGATGTGATAATATATCTATCGAGATTCAACGATATTCAACGAAAACACAAGCGTACATACCAACTGTTCAGTACGAAAGAACAGATTTTGCATACAAAACCTACATGATATTTTTAATAATAAACTTAATCTACGCCATACATTATATAATATTCTTTTCTTTACATACATAGTATAAAACAAAGTCGCTTTCGCTTCCTGTCCGTATGTATGCGTACATCTTTAAAACTACGCAACGGGGTTTGATGCGATTTTTAATAGAAAGAGTGATTCAAGAGGAAGGTTTAAATGTGTAACTAGCTTTTGTCAGCGGCTTCGCACGCGTTGCAATTCAGAATTTCTCAATGGCAATAAGTAAAAGTAGTATATGAATTTGGATATGACAAAGTTAAACGCGCGCCGCGGGCAAAAGCTGGTAGATCACTAAATCGGTTTATATTATCCGTATTTGAGTCAGTAACAAATTCGACTAAGCTTCTTGGTTTTGAGACACTGCTAAACCGATTGCGCTTCGATTACAGGACAAGCATTTGTGCGATGTAAATTGCTATCACGCCAAACCCCTAACAACGTAGGTAGGAACCACTGAAAGCGAAATATCTCCTTATATCCTTATCTATATATATAATATATCCAATATATAATATAATATAATAATCCTATATATACAATATATAATATATATATATATATATAATATATCGTTACAAACCCTTGCTTTGTCTTTCATCAATCACGGCGTGTCGAATTCCCAGCGGCAGCTTGTGACATGGACCGTATCCTAACAAAAGCCAATAAAATACGGGTACCCTATTAAAATAATATCCTCTGTCTCTGTATCAGATATTTAATCATAGTACGGATTTGAAATTCCTATGAGCTTCCGCGTCAGCCAACAGACAGACAGAATGGTGACGCGAATGCTTTAGTTGGTAGGCTTGCTTATTTACATGTACTACCAACCTTTCTCGCCCGTCTTTGTTTTCATGAAATTAAAAAAAATCCTTAATCCAAAATAATCTATTTTAATAGAATTTTTAGAATCGGTTCGGTATTTTCTAAATTCACCCACTACAAAGAAACAAATATAATTAAAACTATTAAAACTTAATGATAGTCATTTCAAATCAATGCGCGCATTATGACATCTATTAAAACTTTCCCTTTGAAAAAAGACGTTGTATATTGACAGTATATTCACCTTTACGGCTTAAAAACTCCTATACAAAAATCCCCAAAAGATCATTCGACATAATATTTAGATCGACCTACATTTGCTAGTATCCCACCCATATTAGCCATTCATTATGACTTCTAACTCATATAACAGTATGGTGGGATATGGAAATCTGCAGTCGAGCGCCACTACCGACACAATTCCCACGAGTCTAATAAAGAAAAAAAAAGCGCTTGCAGCCGCTGACATCGCTATGTTACAATGACATGTATGTTGGCAGCCGATCGAAGAATCTGACATATCGTGATGCGCTAGAACAATTCACCGTGCAGCGGCATTTCAGAAAATTAGCTATTAGGTTACATCGTCACTACCGAACTATGTCGTCACAATTCAATAGTCGACTAATAAATTTTACAATAACGACTTAAACCAACGAATTGAGGCTTTTTATATATCAGATCACAGAGTATATCGGTGCTTTCATGTTAATATGAAGTTACCAAAGCGATGTAACAGTATAAAGCTTTGTGTGAAGCTTTCGGTGTAAAGGTGATGACAGACGGAATATGACTATGAGAATAAAAGTCAAGAAATATTAAAATATTACAATACAACACGAAATCGAATGCAAATATACGTGAATTACTTGAAACGGAATAAATTGGAAACTCTTAGACTTTATGGTGATTTAGTTTTAAATTACAATGAAATACACCATAGTAATAGGAACGGGTCTAACAGCCTGAAGATATGACCTAGATAGGCTGGGATAGCGATAAACTCGAAGCACTGAGACCTAGATATCTGGATCTCGAATCTTCTAACTATATGTAGACGGTTTAGAGATTATTAGCCACAGGGCAATGGAATTAGGTTAACACGTAGGTATAAAGCCGTATTATAATAAAACCAGCTATCGCGCCGCAATCAATCTCATATCCTTTCATATCTTTAATTGGAATTACAATTTCCAATTATTCCAAACAGTCCAGTTCCATTTCCGTTATCTTACGGTCGCCACAATCGAAATACATCTAAATATTCCCACAAGAATCACCGAGTCATTTTATTAGTGCATCGAATACGAATAAGTCATAATGACGATCTTCAAGCTAATTTCGTCGAATGAAAACCATAAGTAAACCAACAGAGCGCGTTCATTAAAAATTAATTGAATGATCATCAAAATAAAGGACTCATCGCGTTTGCGGAGAGAGCACAAAGAATTCATCGATAATTACCACGGACAAAAGAGAAATATGTAACAACACTATCTACAAAAGGCAGGGGCCGCCTTAGAGTTGCGCCGACGAACAAAAGATCGATATCGAGTGCCGGGTGGGTTCCATTTTATAAATAAATTATTTTTAATTGAAACGTCACTCAGTATCGGGCTTGATGCGCGTGCGATCGGGACCCGGCCCTTTCTTTTTTTCTTTCATTCGAAGTGAGAACACATTCGTATATAAATGTGTTGCGATGTTCATTGATCCAGGAGTGTAAGACAGAAGCATTGTTTTCTGTTACTTACTCCGTTTGAATAATGCATTGTCTCATACGAATAAAGAAGTGAATCGATATTATTGTGAATTTTAAGTTTAGAATGTGCTGAGATCTTGTCTAGAATGTTAAAAGAGTTGAGTTTTATTTATACTTTAGGTATTCGTAACATTTACGTGTGGCGCTTGGGCAATTAATAAATGAATATCTCCAGACTTTTATCGCCCGTGAAAGCGTAATACACAGACAAATAGAGTTATTTTCGATGAATTATACATATAAACCTTCCCTCTGTCCATTGATGAAAACCGCATTAAAATCTGTTGAGCAGTTTGAGAGATCTAAGCGTACAGACGGACGGCGAGAAGCGATTTTGTTTCATACAATGTAGAGATGTTGTTAAATGGTTCAATAAGGACCTACCACAACGAGTCACACCTTGCATTCCGACTTTCCACTCCCGCCTTTATATAGACCTCAACTTTCAACCCGTCAACTCATTTTCAACCTTATTGCAAGGTGATATAGTCCAAATCGATTTAAAAGAAAGTTCTCAGTTAATCCGCTACAAAATCATTATTAATAGTGTATAGACAAAGTCGACGTCCTATCTTGTGAAGTAAAGGAGTTATTAACTGGTCACAGGATATTTATTACATGTGAGAGTACTCTTAGAATTTACTATAGGAATTTATATAACATAAAATTTAACAGTATCAATATATAACACATATTAATCTCCATGAACAGAAATACGATTAAACACGCCTTTATATATTTTGATTAGTAAAATTTGCATAAAAACTAAAACAACACGAATTTTTTCAAAAAGATTTTTGCCAAAAATCACCATTAAAATATAGTTACAAAAATTATTAGTCGTTAACGAAACGTAGAATTTATATTGTTAATTAACAATCCTGAATATAGGTATAGGTACCAAAATATCGTTTAGAGTAACAAATATTACTTTCCTCAAAAACCCGACTTGCCAGTGCCAAAATGCATCTATCCAAATCCAAATTATATCTATCGCACTTAAACAAATTGTGAGCGAATTTAAATTTCACATGGCAACACAGGATATGTTCTGAATTTAATCTGTGCGTCGGATTGCCGCGCTTCCAGCAGTCCCTAATGAACGCACTGCGGGGTCGTGTTAGTTTAACTATGGTCAATATTATTCAAATCTGCTGGTAATAAATTAGCTGGCAATAGTTTATACGGAGTGGACGCGGATTGTATCGCTGTTCCCACGAGTGTAGGCGGCCTTGCACCTGCGTGGATCCAAGTGATGAGCGGAAGCGATTACAACAGCGGAAGCGTATATAAACTAAACATTTAACATATAAACCGAAACCGGCGTGTGCATGAAGAGAGTGACGGATGTGGATGAAGCACGGCAGGTTTGTAAGGACAGAGATATTTGGCGCTCGGTGCGCCCTGCCTACCCCGTTAGGGATCTGGCGTGATGGTTAAGTACATATATATGTATGTATGTATTTAACATGTATAATAAACTTCACTAATCCTACGCTAACAAACTTGTTCGACTTGTATAGGCCTTACGCAAAAGCTCAGTGACAAACTATCAATATGGTCATATGTCATACGTGTATATTACATTCTAAAGTATATTCCATTCAATCCGAAAGTATCTCATCTTGATATCGAGGTGACGTCTTGCAAGAAGATTAGTTCTTCTCTCGTATATGGCTCACTTATACCATACAGGAGTGAAGTAACAGTAAGAACTGCCTATAAACGAGACTATATAACATGGAAATTGAAACAGTTCCTTAGTTTCATTAAAATTATACAGAATAATTAATTTTTAATGCAATCCAAACTGTATCAATGATAAAAATTCGTCTTAAAAGCTACACCAACCAAATCCACATATTTCGTACATGATGTAATTAAATTAAACTTGCCTTGATGTAGGAAGCATTGCTCTTTTGTTTTATTTTACATTGCAAATACCTACACGTTGAAACTTTGAATAATTTGTCTTTTTTGCGCAGAATCCAAATATGAAAAATATTTAGTAGAACATTTTTTTCAAATTACTCACTAAAATTGATATCTACGAATCGGCACTTGGCTAGCGTGGCAGACTATGGTCTAAATCCCTCACTCACTATGAACTATGGACTAATACTCTCATTCACTATGGACTATGGACTAAAACTCATTTACTAAACGGGTGGATAAAAAAGACTATCACAGTTTATCTATTATACCGAGCGACGTGTTACCATGTTGCCCCACGCTCCTCAATTCGCCCATTAGCCGGAGCTACGGTATCGGCGCATAATAAAAATAAATATCGAACTGGCTCAGCTCAAGTATCCAAGATGCCAATTATTTGTAACTACGTCGTTCTGGCTGATCTATTTTACGGGCTAACAACACTTTCACACTAGCGTTACATACGCGAAATCGTCTACAAGCGTTACAAACGCGTTAACAATCCTATAATCCACATAGATATCGTATGTTATTATATTTATATAGATTCTCTTCTTTCGATTGCTCATATTACAGTATCTCGTCCAACTTAGTCAAATAAAGGATTCTAAAAGATGAAACTGTTATAATAAATTACTGCATATTACAAAATGATATGGCGTTACATTTTATAGGTAATAAATAATTCAATGATTATTAAGAAATAATTTATAGTTATTGGCATTGTTTTAAAGTTTAGCCAATCACCCAAATAATAATACGTATGTTAATAGTCTTCTATTACCTCTCTCTTCTGTCTCTTCTCTTATCTCTTCTAACGCTTCTGAACACAGCTAACACTAGCTCACGAGTATTACCAGCTCATGAGTGTTCCCTACAACTCAGTCTTTCTCGAACTTTCGAATGAGACAGTACGTAAGTGGAACGTTCCGTTTGTGCTAGCAAGTACGTTTTTCTAAGCCGAGCGTATAGCAGTACGCAAATCGCCAGTATGAAAGCATAGTAACCTATCGAACACAGCTCAAGATCGTTAGCTTTTTGTGTCATTACTGATCTCCAGTTAAACTAACCTTCAAGCTTTATAACTACTTTGCATGTTTGTTATCGATCAGTTAAAAAAAAACTCAATATCACTTATACTTTACGGATCATTTGAAGGTACCTATCAATGAAAAATACAATTATATTGTTTACTGATTTTAATGTGCTATACTCACTTTGACTGCAGCACTTTGAGCACTTGATACGTCTTAGTTCTCTATAATGTTTTCTGAAATGCGTAAAGTTTGGGATACACTTAAAAAACGCTATGGACCATATCCTCAAACTATTATTATGACAGCATACTTACGACAAAACAACATTAGATTAACAGCTTTACGTATCTACGGACAAATATAAAGGTGTGATCATCAAACATTTGCGTATCTATACTATACGAATATATTTATATAATATTATATTTGTGTGTCGTTCCTTCACGTCACAACGGAGGCAGTGATCAATGTAATTTTTGGTTTAGAGACGGCTAAAGGCCTTAAGATTGATATACGTTACTATTTTTCGACGAAAACCGCGTCTTAAACAAAGCCTTACAGATGGCAATATGACATGTGAACGTAATAAATATTTTGACCCCGCAGGCGAATCCGCAGTTAACAGCTAGCTTTTTAATAAATTTCGCAAAAAATATGCTGATGAATTAATATCAGAAGACATATTCACTTTTTTATTGTAAAGAATGAACAACCTTGAAAAATATTATTAATCCGTTGTCAAAAACTTGTGTTTCTAATTTTAAACGCCAAACAGCTTAGCGCATTGTTTGTTTTGTCTCTTTCACACTTAACGTACTCTAAATATGGTTGAAAGGGAAAACGACAAAGTAACATGTTTTATTTTTCCAATAACACTGGCATAAAAATAACTTTTTACAATTAGTTATCATATTTTAGAAAATAGAACATAACAATAAAATGTATCTTAGCTATTTCATTAATATTAAGTGCTTTTATTCTTCATAAATTAAAGGTTATGTTATGTTATGCTATGTTTAAAAAAAAAAATTATTTCGAGGTTCGATCTAAAATCAATCCTATTACCGAGTGTTAAGTGTCAGATTGGATGAGCACTTGCAATTTTGTTAGTAATCCAAGAACACTGACGTCATCGGCAATTTCACCTTGAACGGGGTCGAAGGTCAGCCGCAATATTCGTTATTATGTAATCATGAGATGTCAATGCTAAGAATGATTGCCGTAACCGAGTGCACCATGTCTAGGTGTAAATTGTAATTCACCATCGTTTCTTCGAGATTCTTCTGCGCTGAATGGCGACAGAATGACGAAACAGATATATTATTTATGTACTTCTACTCGTATGATGGATGCAAAGACTAGGCTGATGAAGGAGTCAGAAGTTTCCAAAAACGATTCGTATAGAAATATGTACGTACGGTTTAGATCGAAATAGAACTCACGACCCATGCCACAGCAAGTGATATTGTCCATTGAACCAGCGAACCATTCAGAGATATGCCGCATTCAAAATTACTTATTGCTCGACACAATGGTTTATAGAACTCAAATAACTCAATGCACTGTAATTGACTCGCCAATGTCGTAATAAAAATATGACATATTTATTTGGGTCACGTTCAATATTCCGTTAATAGCGAAGTTGTTCGCTTGTAGTCATTTATAATAGACGATTGTATAAAATTATTCGAACGCAACGCCTTCGCGTGTCCCAAGGCCCGGAATGCAGCGATTTTACGCGCGGTACAAGTTCGAATGTTCGGAAATTTCTTAAATGCTCATAAATAAATACAGTTCTTTGCTGATATGCTGATTGAAATGTAATGAACCGTAGGCCGTACTTGATTATGATTTGATTGGTAGGGAAAGAGATGCGAGATTTGAAAATAATCTCTGATTGTAATTGTCAGTAATAAAACGTGATATTTACATCGTAAGATGAAGTAATTAATACAAAGAACACTTTTGATGGCAACTGCAATCAACTGAACACAAAATATAAATGAGGTACAAAAATCAATTATGATAATTTGCACGAATATCATATTGAATTGTACCATCACCATGCCGTAACTGTGCAGTGTAAAATAACCTTATAAAAAAAAGATAAAAAAATAAAAAATAAATAAAAAATAAAAAAAATAACAAAAAATTATAATGAAAAAAGCTAAAAAAAAATATAAAAAAAATAAAAAATAAAAAATAAAAATAAAAAGTAAAAATGTTATGTTTTAGTTAATAGCGATTGTTTCTGCGTTGTTTTAGTTAACACCGACATGACACTATTTGTTATTTAAAAGAATGCTTGGAGTTTTTTTTCGCCGGCTTTTTTCTCCCGGTCTACCATAGCCTGAAGGGCGCACAAAGCCAAAGTATAATAACAGAAACATGACTTTCTGACCCCGCTGCCTCTTGTGACTTACGCAAGAGGTTAATAAACACGCAGATGTCAGTTCTCACGAAGTAGAATGCGGAGGCGTTTTCACACTACGAAGATAATTAATGAAAAACTGTATGTACTTGACCTTAGAACGCAGCGGCGTTGCAACGTGCATTGCAACGCGGAAGAAATGCATAAATTATAAGTTTAACGTGAAACAATATTTTGCTTACCGTTTTTTTAAATACCTTGTGTATTACTATGTAACCCTGAGTATTGCAGTTGTCAAAGCACTGAGATCTTTCTGGAACCTTCTAGACTCAATTTTATGCTGGTTGATCTGTGACTCTCGACTACAAGACAAAGCCTTTTCACAGCATTCCTCTTACTGTACCAGATATATTTAAACAGGTTTTTTAAATGTTCTTTTAGTCCATAGTTTTGTTGAACGTCGATAAGATAAAGCCTTTTTAAATGCTCGGCAGGAAACCCAATAATCCTTTGTATCTTGATGCATCGGCTTTTTTACAGGTTCAAACAGGATGTAGCAAGTTTGTCTAAAATGTGTATACACTGTTGTTTTAAATATTTCCAAGTTTTAAGAATCGGGAAAAGATACGAGAAAGAATTCCAATTTTTGGCAGCTTGCAGGCGAAGCGAGTGATTTGTATATTTATCTTTTAATAACACACATGGTCTGCTTATCTACTTTATGATCGTCGTTCAAAGTTCACTGCCCACATCCAGTGGTCCACTGCTGGACTTATCTCGACCACAAACTGAACACAACTCATCTATTCGGTAATACTTAATAACTCAAATCTGTAACAAAAATATATCGTGTTCGAACTTCAGGGCCTTTTCAGGGTCATAAATCAGCACGTCATCTTTCCACGGCGATTAGAATCGGCGGGCGTTCGCGCAGGTAGCAGGATCGGTTCCGACCCAATTGCGAGGGCTCGCAGACTCGCAGTCGGCAGTTTATCATTTCCAACCGTTATCTCGAACTAACTGCCTCGCTCCGTTTAGTCCGTTGTTTAATTTTGCAGGTGGTTGGCAGCCCTAGCTATCTGGGGGCAACGACCGGCCGGATAAGATGGATGTCTTTTATTATATTCATGGCTTTATTCGCAACGTGCCCCGTAGGAGATTTGTGGCATCGAATGCGAATGGGCAAATCTGTATATGAATAAACTATTAAATTTAATTTGCCTATAAAGTTTTCCTTGATTCGTAATTTTTTCTATGAATTGCAATGCTAAATCAGTATCCTAATAAAGATCGCGATCATTTCGAATTATTTCGACTGAATACATGCTAAGAATACTATGAAGTAAATTCGGATATCACGCATGTAAAGTTGATATTGTTATTAAATTTTTTGGATTCTTTATCTGTGTTATATTGTAGTTTAATGAGCTGTTATTAAGGATGTCCAAAGGGATTAATGTTGAATAACTATTTTAATAAACTAAGTTAAAAATTGTGAAAAACGGTTGATTTTGCGACATGTTTATTTGCGGAGGAACAGTTTTTATTTCATACAAGTTACAACATCTAGATCTGATTTGATCTGTGTAAACAGTACGTAATTATACTTTGCAATACGCTATGAACATGTTTCATATTCACAAACGGAGCATAATGAGAATAAGCGCATGCTACCATGTTCTAAAGATTTCATCAACGTTAAACGTCACTGAATAAAAATCGCTGTTCGAAAATAAAATGTTAATTTGTTTCATTTGTTTCAATTTGTTTTAATTTGTTAACATCAAATGTTAATTTTAATATACTGAAATTCAATTTAACATGAAATGTTAATTGGAATTTCAGTAGCTTCAGTAATTTCAAATTAACATCAAATGTTTAGATTGAGCAAGCTATATTTATAAAGCAATGTTGGTGTTTTCACAGGCTGTTGAGAAGTCGAAAATCTAGGAGTTCTTTAGTAGAGTAGAGAATGACCATCAAGGGGTTTTTAAATGGTAAAAATCCTACATCCCAATCCCATGACGATTTCTCATTACGTCACGCAAAAAAGGCTATTCATTGGGAAAGATTTTACCTACATACGCCCACGTAACATCACGCTACGATTACGAACGCCGCAATTACATAGCTGCAAGAAACAGTCCATGTTTTTACATGGAAATGATGATGTTATTATCATCACTTGTTTTTCTCATACTTGAGCTATGATTTATGATTTATCTAACATGGCGGACATCTATAATTATTTGTTAATAGGTTTTTATGTTGTTACATTTGCGTCTTGAATAATATTGTTAATAAAAACATTCATTAAAAACCCGACGTATTTGATTATGTTGATAAATAAGTTGAACTTTGAGAAACAATATCATAATTATAAAAAAAATTAACTTTAAAAGTGGTATGTGGTTGCTCAAGTATCTTTTTCTTTCTTCTTCTTTCCTTCTATTCTCTTATTATAAATATCGTCTACTCTCTTCCTCATTATTTACCTGGTTTGTGAATGCTATTGAACTGAAACTTACATAAACATAAACAACCATAAGTATAACAACATATAATAATTATTTAAATATAAATCTATTACACATGTCTTCCTTTATATAGTTACTTTATATTAGAAAAGAACATTTATTTCCCCCAAGCACCGAACGCATAAAACTAACAACATTGTTAATTACATCAACATATTTACACTATAAACATGTAACTGTAATAGAGAATATTGATATACATATTCAGATCCCCAATGAGTCCGATCATTAATTAATAGACTCTAAAAGATAGCTGTTAATACACGAAGATAGCGGATAACTGATCCATTAGCGGGGGATGTAAGCAGTTCCGTGGTTTATGTCTAATTAGGCATCGCGACTACTGTGCACCGGTGTCCAGAGCGGCTCCAGTGTTGCCAACCGACGAATAAGCCATTAGTAGGACAGGTGTGTCCGTTTAATTGGCGACCGTGTACGATAGATATCGTATCTGTGGCGATGTCTCCAATGCGTTCCGTGTACTTGGCTGAGCTTTGCGTTTACTTCACTTATGTACGCGACAGAAACGCCTATTGTTCTATCGCCGAACATTCAGAATGTATTCATATATATGGGGATATATATGGGGATGGGTATATGGGGATCACTCTCTCCAATTTCCTAGTCGAAACCTGGTACTTTTTACAGACACAGTGAATAGGTATCTCATAAGCAAACGTGCTGTCATAGGCTGAATGATCGCTTTGCTTCTTGAGTGACAGCTGTCAAATGCTAACCCAAAAAACACGAGTTTAAAGAGCGCCATTTTTTTTCTCGCTTTTTGTGTCTATCTACAGTTTTACAACTTCTCAACTAGTTTACTGACGTAAGCCACAGAAGTGTTACATATAGAATTTTGCACTCGATTTAAACTTGATTTATGTTAAAGACCTTCCGCAGTTGTGAGTGGGATCCGAGCCCAACAGTGAAAAGTAAATACGACGTCTTGAAGTCAGATGTAGACACAATGATAGACATAATATATGTTGCTCATTCATTCCGATATTGTTAATATGGCATCATTGACAATTTAACTGGATTAAAAAAAAAACACAAGTCTTTTTTCCTTGATTGATCAGTGAAATACAGGACGATAAAAATATTTTGGTAGAAATTAACGTAAACTTTTTTAACCTTGACGCGTTATTGAACGTGTGTGAAAGGGATCCAACAGCATCTGCCTTGATTGTAACTGAATATCCACTAAAAACGTCTCAATTTTCACTTTACGCCATAACAAGAATAGCGATGGAAGAAAATTTACATTTCACGATTTCCAAGTTGATATCGCAAAGCTCATTTTTCCAGTCACGAAGGCTGTGACTAATTTATATTAAAATCTAGGCTAGGTTAATAAAAATAAAGGTAAAAGCTCGATCCCGTTGCATGGCGGAGTACCAGGGCGGCAGAAACCCGAGGCACCGCGAGCGCTCTAAATAATTATATCTCATGTCGATGCCGACGATAGTTCGAGTCGATTTAAGATTACCGCCGCTTAAACAATGAGTGCGCGGCACTAAGTTTCACGATAACTTAGTATTTTAACGGATATTGATGAGTTTTCCGGGATTGGGCATCCGCGGTATCTGCGGCGTCGGAAACAAATGGCGCCATGTTTAATTTAATGGTGGCGCGGATCGAATTTATTTAAGGTCATCTTCGACGGCGTCGGATATCGATGTGAATCTGGCCAGTATTTATTGTTCGGTGTGGCCAGCGTTGAAAATGTAAGGTATATTAATTGAGGGGCGGTAGAATGTTTTATATTTCAAGTGCAATATTTTAAATGTAATATTATGATTAAAGAAATTTGTATTTTTTGATTTTTTTAATACGTCGTTGATATATGGCCCGTATATATGTATTAACGTTCACATTCGGGGCAAGACATAGACAAGGAGATATTTTTCATAAGCTAATCGCTTAGTAATTTCCACAGTGATATTAGGCATTCGCCCATTAATAATTGTAATATACGATCAAATAAAAATGTATCGTCACTCAAAAAATACATTTCACTTTTTCCAATTACCATAACTTCTCTTACGATACATTATATTTTTTAATCCAGAAAAAATAAATATTGGGAGCATAATTCTACCAAAAGTTCATTGTTTTATGAAA
Source organism: Myscelus amystis hages (assembly GCA_018244895.1). Classification (NCBI taxonomy): domain Eukaryota; kingdom Metazoa; phylum Arthropoda; class Insecta; order Lepidoptera; family Hesperiidae; genus Myscelus; species Myscelus amystis. The sequence goes on along the minus strand of DWQT01002143.1, from coordinate 1,488 downwards.
AAATCTCAATAAATTACTTTGTTATCTGTTACATTAAGTTACTACAACAATGTAGGGTGAATTTCCTTTGTTACGCCGTGAACAGGAACCGTTGTTTATCAACCGTTCATAATCTGGCCATCTTATAATTACGATCGCATCTAATGGTGGTTAACTCTGAAATATCCCTCGGCAGGTATCGAACGCGGAACCTCGCTGCGGACCTCTTAGCGTTGGTTATGAACTAAGAAGGGTCAGCACACACTGCGAATATATCGCGTGAGTATTTTTATTATATTTTCGACCGACTTCAAAAAGGAGGAGGTACTCAATTCGTCTGTATTTTTTTCCTATACGATTATATTGACGACACCAGTCCAAAAAGCATACTTTTTGGAAACAAATTGCTTACTATCTATATAGTTCATATTTTATTTATATCATTATTACTGGCAATACCGAATTGTTATGTATATAAGAAACTAAATGCGAAAAAAATTGTCGGTAGAAAATCGCAAAATTAGTTCGTTTTACGCACGATAGGGGCGCTGTACGATTTTCATACATTTTATCATTTACTGTACGAATACAGGCCACAGTAAGATTCAGTGTGCGCCACGCTGCAGCGATACCTAATGTCGGTACGCGAATGCGAGATAACAATCAACCAATCGTCGCCCCCAACACCTGTTGCTTACGCGGATTCTATACATTTTATAACCTAGCAACATTGGTTACCGTTGCGGATATTAAAACAATGATAACCAACATTATTGCTATTGTTCCATCACGCACGATCTCAAAAGGTAGTGAGACCGCAGTTGGACATATTAACACTTAGCTGACCCGGCAAACATTGCATTGCTATATAAATTACAATTAACACCCCCGCAACTCCCCTTACACGTGGAATTTCGTTAAATCCGTTCTTAGCTGACCTCTACTCGCCGAAAGGAATATTCCTAGGAAATTTCAAGTCCCTAGGTCTTCTGGTTCCAGAGATATCGTGATGAGTCAATACATCACTGTAAATCTCCTATATATAGAGATAGATAAGGGGGACAATTCCACACACGGCTATCCGATTGCAAGTTCGGTAACTAAGTGCTTGTGGTATGGTAACCGGACAGATGATAAACATGCACATATATTATATCGGAGTACATACTATTATCTATGGTCCAAACACGGAGCAATCAAAAGTCCTCATTGTACAAATTTCTCTCGTCCCTGGACGAACCTAGTAGCTTGGGTTTAACACAAGTCGAGCATATCTTTAATAGCCTAGAACCTGGAGAAGATTATCATGCTGCTTCAATGATATAAATCTATAGTTAAATGTAATGGTTGATAAATAAACAGCTCAGTTATGTTTAAGATACACTGACTACTCTTATGGTACGTTCAGACTACGACAGAAATTGTGACATACGTGTCAGACATTCATGTCTGTACTTTTTACACTTATACGGAATTTTCCACATAAAACTCATTTTATGCATTAAAACG
>DWQT01002142.1:0-14807 GCA_018244895.1 Myscelus amystis hages | reverse complement strand
CGAAAACTGCGAGGCTGTGGTCGGGTCACTAATCAAATAATAAATCTGTAACTATGGCGTCAATAACTAAGTACCTAATTATCTAGATCTACCTATAAATAATAATATATTACCTTTCGGTAATTGTTTCACCGCTATCGAATAGACAGTGTTACTTACTTGGGTCTGATTGGGTCGGTGTGCGTGTTTTATGAAAATTTATATTTCGGTTACACGTTATATAAGAGTATGAACTCTCGTCTGTCTCATGCACGAAAACTCGTAATCTGAATGTAGGTAATCGAAACTAAATCGCTGAAATCATAACCCAATACTCCAATAATGATAGTTCCGAACTTATAAAAATGAAACTTAGGTATTACGTGATCGAATAACATAATCCCACAGCTGTATCTGCCGTGTCTGTTACCGTGTGATTAAATCGATAATTATCTATCTCAATCAAGATTCTTACGTTATAAGATATAATTTTAAAACAATAAAATGTGATTAGTCTATTACCTTTGGTATCGTGTTCATCTCGAATGGTCTGTGCGCTACACAATAAAACATCAATTCGTTTAATTTGAGTATCAATTATATTATTTTAACTTTCTTTGTATCTCTTTAATACTCTTTCTCTATACTATTTATTAGAACGAGTTACACAAGAACCCTCTACTACTAGCTCTACTTAATAGCAGTATAAAAGCTGCTATTTTCCTTATAATCAAAATGCAAATTGACTTACTGTTAGTCATGATAATTGTGTTTGTGACCGGAAATTACATTTTAATACCAACTGCGACTATGAACAATGTATGTGTGTTACTTAGATTGAGAAAAATACTGAACTGAAATGTCCTTATGCATCATACTTTATGGCTAAGCCGCTGCGTTTATATGTACATCAATTTTACAAGTAACGTGGAGTTGAGTTTATGTTGATGATTAGCACAGATAAATTGTCATTCTTTTTTTAAATCAAATAGTACGAAACTATTGCAACAGTACAACTAAATCAGTAAGTATGTGCACTCTTAAATTATCGTTTTCCACATACTAATGTGCTAATGTGACTGTCTGTAAAGTAAGACCGATTTGTACAATGTTAAGTATAGCAAATGATTTATTGATTTTAAAAATTATATTCACAGAAAAATTCTGTTCAATATAAAAAAAAAACCGTGCAAAATAATTTACATTGCTAATAGCCAGTTCTATTGACTACTAGTGTCTATTGCATTGTGTTCAATGCTTATTAAATATTTATTACGCATTCTTGCATTGAAACTAACGTAAATACACAGAGAAACGTGTACCGCCGTATGTAATTAATAATAGTATGAAACTTTTTTGCGATCAGAACAATTGAAGGTGACTTTAATTCGATATACCAAGAACTGTCGAGAAAATAATTATTGTTTACGTCCATTCAACTGACAATACTCCTGTTTTTGCGAGTAGGTCTTGTCAACTAGTTCAGGCAGTGTACAAAAACTGCATTAAACTGCAGTTGCCTCAACACCTTTAATAAACCCTGACTTGAAAATGTTTTAGAACCATACCGTACGATTCTGTAAAAATATATTTTAGTGTACTAGTTTGAATATATTTTGTTTATTCTCAAGACTGTTTTTCCTGTTTAATCGAATTGAAAATATTTTATCGTATTCTACATTGGATTAATCGAGAAACTTGTTTTGTTCAATATTCTCCATTGTTTGTTCGAGACGTCGCATAGTTTCTTAACAAATTCAATCCTCGTACGAGATTAAGTTTAAAATAACCTATTGCCTCGTCTGAATAATAAGCATAGGTACACACCGGTATGTATAAGAGGGCCTTGCGTCATGCGAGGCAGGGAATAAGAAGACATTACAAAATTACCCGCTATTGTTCTACGGTCGCGGAACATTGGGCGCGGTTATATGGTCACCGTGAATTAACACTTATCGCTGTTACTGATCATATTCTGTTCTTAATTTCCAGCTACGAGTGTCGAGAGCTCAAGATATATAATATGTAGTTTAGGATGTATCATAGTCCTTAATTTCTCCTTTTTATTGTTATAATTGTTATTAATTTCTCCTTAATTTATCCATTTCTTCTATTTCTCCTCCTTGATAGGGTGAGACATCGGAAAATGTGGTAATTGTATTTTGGTTACTCGCAATAAATAGCCGGGTCTATAAATCCATGGCTGCGCTTAACGCACCCATTGTTTCCTACTGCATTGATCGATCGACGGGTTCTAATACTTCTAATAGAGCTCGCATCATTGTCTTCAGCCATCTTCGCCGGTTCTCACAATAACTAAATCCAAGAAAATCACGTAGGAAGTAATGCTAGCGAAATTCTGTGAAAATATTGGATAGTTAATTGAAATTTCGTAATACTGTTCCAAAGAAGGGTACAGTCACGTAACGCGTGATAGTACAATATCTAGTGTTGTGAATGAAGCCTTTATGTTTCGTTCTTGCTGCGAACATAATTGTTTTTGTAAGTATTCTCCCGGGACGGACGAGACGTGCTAACACTTATTTACTGTGACAAGTCAATAAATTAAACCAACTTGTATAATAATTTGCTAAAAACAGCGGAGATAGTACCTACAAATGCACCCTAGTGTCCTTTGAAATTGTTTTGTCTTCAGAGAGTGTTTAAGTGTTGAGTATTCTTTATAATAATTTAATTCAGGAACGCATTGAACAAGTGCAAAAATCAAATGTATTGATAAGAATTGATAATCCCCTTTCAGAATTCCTAAAAGATTCGATAAAATACAGAAAAAAATTAATGGCCTAATTTATTTACTGCTGATATTCAGGACCATGGGTATATATTGCACTTTAAACGTATGATCGCTCCCTCCGCTTCTCCGCCATTAAGCGATGTTATATTATATTTCATTCGGGATGAAGCTCATTCGGTATCCCTTTTCACGCTTAAGTTCAGACGTGATTGTTTTCCGGGAAGTGGCCGCGGTGCGTGCGTGCGACGGCTCCTATTTATATTTTGTTCAAGCTATATCATGTATTATGTAGGAATTTAATATAAGTTATTCATTACTAAAATTACGCGTGTTTGTAGTACACATGTATTACGCATTTCTATTTATTTGAATTAGCCGACACAGTTACATTAATTAAAAAGAAGCTATCTTGTCCGATTTTATATACTGTCAGTGCTAGCCACTATTTATCATTTACCGGCGAATTCGAAGGCAGTTTTATTTCGAACGATAACTGCTTTTTACGTAACAACTAATAAAGTGGGACAATAGATGTTACACGCGTATACCTACACGCGTGTGCAATACACGGAAATGATTTTTTAGACTTCATGTGCCACAAATTAAGACGTAAGTTTTAAAATAATATTTTATACATACTGATTTTAAAGGTTTTAATTCTTATAATTATTAATGAGCAGAATATTGGAAATGACATTGGAATAGAAGGTTACCAGTGATACGATATGATTTTTGACTTATATTTTTTTAACGACCATTTGCCTTCAGCATAAATATATAACTCATAAGTAAGTTCAAAGCAGAAAAATTAAAAAGTGACGTCAAAATCACGCCAGGAGGCAAACAGTACAATGACCAAATAGTAAAGGTTGTATGTATATAAAAACGACCGAAAGAGTTCAAAGAATATTGAAAGTAACTAGATATGAGTCGTTGATGTAGATTATTGAAAAACAATGTTGCGCAAGGAGAAAGCGGGGAAACCGGTGAAGTACTGTAGTTAACAGCTTTTTCCAACCGCACAGCCGTCACAACGCCGGTTTTCTACGAAGTAAACATTATTTTAAGGCATTCGCTACGACAAACCTTTTATTTGCGGAATCGAGAATGGCAAATGAATAAAAATTTGATGTTTACACGCAACAATAACCCTTGAATACCGGAAATCGAATGCTTATCTAAAACACATTAAGCATCACTTGATTTACAAAAACATAAAGTAGTTAGTGGAAAACGCTTACAATTAAACCGACAAGCAGGTACATGCATGAGTGTCGATGTGCTTTCGTTGACGTAAATCCGATCAAATTTAAACGTTAATAATATAATTTATGTCCATCTCACAATTTGATTATTGCGTAACACCGATATTATCAATTCGTAGGTTTTAAAATAAAAGTCACGCGTAGGCAGAGATTGCATCAAAGGGCAAAGTAACGTTTCATTTATGCAATAAATCTTAACTTTCATAAGTTTTAACGAAGTTAACGTTTGAAAGTTTATAAAAATAAAATCTTGGCTGCGGGGCATGAACGGCGTACGTTCACGGCTCTTTGATCGAGCGATTGCATATTGAGACACGAGAATAATGGGCGCGTATGCCGACTATTTGAGGCCTGACGCATCATCGGGCGCGACCGGTGACCTGAGGGGGCGCAGTCCCTAACTTACATCAATTAACGAGCCCATACACCGATGACTGTAGCCCGGTTACACATCGCCCGCGTTACGTGTCCGCTCGGGGCGAACTACTTTCTCCGTGGACTCTTAAAAAAATCGTCTCCAACGCATGATTGACGCTCACTCTATTGTTACCCTAATCGTTACGTAACCCAATTTGATGGGCCGTCACTCAGATGAATATTTTTAGGAGACCCTGTTTTGATAATGTGTAATGACGCGTATTTTGAACGCTTGGCATTTAATTGTGAGTCAATAGTTCTGTCCGTTTAACCTATGTACAAACGCTCATCCCGAATAACTTACACGTTAACTTTGCTTAGGAGTTTTCGCAACACGTATTATCTAAAAGTGGTCGGTGTATCAAAACTGACGTTTTGAATTGTGTTGTCAACCGCTTGTTTGTCACTGAAGGCCTTCTCTACCTAATTACATGCACAACTTGTGTTTTATTTAAATTAATATTTAATGAATGATTCACATAATATGTTATAGGTTCAATACTGTTGTGAAACACACGGCACACTTGTTACGAAAATACAGTATCCAGTACACATAAATCCTCACCTTTTGACGTCAATTTGTTCAGCTTAAAAGCCTTAGCACACCATTAACTCGAGTACTTCTCATTTTTATAACGTATTAGTTACCATTTCCACGAACGTCGTTAAAATTAATAGCCTCGGATGCGAGTCATCTGCTATTGTTTATCGCGTGGAAATCTCGAAACTTAGTACTTCATTATGACGATTGTGATAAGCGTTTTTGTCAAATTCAATCTGCGTGGAAAGTATACAATTCGTATGAGGAATTTAAATGCGCTGTGGCGTCTTTTTGTCCTTATTGACAACGAGCGTCGTCGTTGGGAGCATGAAGGGTGCTGTAAGAAGGCCGATGACCGCGATCTCTCGAGATTCGGCCCAGAATGCATTATTTCGATTCACCGCAGTCCTACATCATTCTCAATCGAAAATTCCACGCCTGATGTCTTCTTCGGTTGTAACGGCGCTGCTTTCTTTATGATTTATGTTTGCCTCGCAACGTAATTACATCTCCACTTTATTTATGGTCTTGTATTTATTTATTGTCTGGTGGCTGCGCTCGACTGTTATTTGGGAAATGTTAATAACCACACTAGAAATATTACCAGTGGCAATTGAAATAGAAACGTTAGCACGTACATAGGTAAGTTATACTATTGCTATCAATTACGGAAGATTTATGATTATCTGGTGTTTACTTTACAAATTGTTTCTGTAAATATATTTGCATATCATTGTGCTTTTCTATAATATATTTACAGAAAATAGATTAAACTGCGCGGCATTCTTTAAAAGGAAATGTTAAAAGAAATAAGTATTTTGTTTTTGACGATTTCTGAAAATAAACGGAGTGCCAACGGTTTATTATAATTAAATCTAAGAAACTATATACTGTGACTTCTTTCTAGATCATAAATACAAATATATTATTCCAGTCCCAGGTTCTCTGTTTCTATCTGTTATCGCTGAGTATCGTAGTGGTAGCTAACGTGAGTGTTAAAATTAGCACGTTCAAGAGCCTTTTGCTGTAACTAAAAGTGTAACACATGTATTTAACACTTTTCTATTCGCTGTATCTACAGAAGTATATGGCGTTTAAAAGCTTAATATCGCCAGAGTTTTTCTTAACAGATTATATTGACATCTTTACGTCGTCGACCTTTATAAAACTGCGTTTATAGACTGGCGTCTAAGTGTACATATAAAAGATATGAATTTTCATATTTACCTCTTTTATTTCGAATCATTTCACTATGTAGACAGTATTCGTTAAATAGAAATAGGCTATCATTAATCGGCAATCGTCGGTTTTGTTTTCACCGAAGATGAGTCGACAGTTGGTTTGTATCGAGGTATATCATAACAATAGGAGATGTGTCGCGGCGACCCGCTCAGTCGTGACCTTTTCAGATGTCACGACGATTGTGGAGGCGGTCACATACCGTCAGATTTCCTTTTCTATGTTACGGAAAAATGATTCTTCATTTTGAATATGAACAAAAAAAGTAATTAAACATTGAATCGAATGCTTTAAATTCAAACTATCGCGTATCGAATGGCACCAAATTGTTTTCGACTACATTAATATTCATTTTCAATCGTGGAATATTTTTATTGTAATTTCGTGTAATAAAACTCAGTGTAAAACTTGACTGTCTTAATAGTACCTAAAATCTTAAGCATACAAAAAGTCTTGTGTTTAAGAGACTATAAGTAAGAATAAATCTGATAAGACAATAATATTATAAAAGTCCAATTTTCCTGCACTACTGTTTCAATATGTATTCGAAGATTTTTGGTAGTGTACATCATACATTGTATTGATAGGTACCTCAGCGCATTTTATGTTCTAAATCTAAATGAGTCATACGTAAACGAAATTGTGTTGTGCGAAACAGTAAGAGCACTCTGCACATTATCTCAAATTACTTACCGTTAATATAATTCAAGCAATATAGGTATTTATAAAGTACCTAATGCTGAGCAGTAACTTTGAGCCAACGTGGTTGATCAATTCATTATTATTATTGTTTATGTTTATATTTCACGTATATGGTAACACTATGATTTTTTTGCATATGCCTTTTAATGTGCAAAGTCTAGACAGGAATAAACTTTCAAAGGAAATGTAAAATGTTAGTTTTAACTACATCTGTAGTTAATGAACTCCAGCAGTGTTTATTACGTAAAGATGCAGCGTGTTATGATGAATTAAACATATTACTTCGCTTGACCACAAACAGGGTTGTCGACCACAATCAATATGAAAAACAATAAACATTATTGTGGCATATTTTCATAACTACTACTTCAATAATTTACGTATTAAGGTAATTATGCTTCCACTTAAGTTTAAGCTTTTTTTTTTTCAACAAAAATACTGAACAATGGCACATTAAGCAAATTGTTGAATACTGTCATGAATTTCTTAAATTCTTTCCATGAAATAGAAAGTCCGATATATGCGTTTGATAATTGATATTACGTACATGCAATTTATACCCGAAAGTTCAATGCGTCTCAGATTCGTCGGTCCCATCCATGTTTGTCAAAGTCGTTGGTTACAATGCCGCGGTAGCGTTTGCCACTGACCGTGACGAAATCTTGGTTAGAGAGTTCAGCTATGAAGATCTATACCTTGAGAGCAATCCTGAACGGAAAGTATTTTAATACATATTATATAGTATTACTAAATGCCTTGGTTTTAGCTGATTTTTTGGGATGATGTATTCTCTGATTTTTCATAAAAACCACCACTCTTTCTTGAACATTGAGTGGCCGATAATAATAAAGGTTTATACACGGCTTAATAATGCCGTAACTTGCAATTCCGTGCATGAAAATTGTGTTCATCTTGTATTGGGTTTTCGCAATACATTCTATTACACAGTATTTACGACGACGTTACATTACGACGTATTTACGAACGTTCACTTAACAGTTGAACTTAAACTTGACGTGCGATTTCATATTAAAGGTTTGTTGGCACACCACACAAGAAATCACGTTTATATCGATAAAAAGAGTCGTGCACTTATTGCTAATAAATTTGCTTATTGAGTTATTTTAAGATGGTAACCCTATTCGTGTTACGTGACAACCAAACACGTGCCAACTTTCCACTTTTGACAATACTCATCTAAAAATAATTTTGTTGTGTCAACAAAGGTAAAAGAAAAAGGCATTCGCTGGGTCTACTAAGGGCTAAATGCGTTATGCATAAAAGTGAAAGGTTCTCTCGCCGGAGCATTAGTGAAACGTAATTTAGTCGAAAATCATACTAATACGCGTGACGGCACTTGTATTTCGCTTATTGCCGTTGACATGATTATTTCATTAGGGCTCAACTTCTAAATGAATTGAAACTTATATTAACAGTGTTTACATATTTTTACATAATATTTTAATATCTTTATTGGCTTATTGGCTGCTGATCGGGAGGTCCTGGGTTCAAATCCCGCGCTGGGTACTGCTGGATTTTTCTAATTTACAATTTCTAGTAGCGACTCGGAGTCTGGATGTGTGCCCGGTGCATGGCAATAGGCTCACCACCTATTCCATTGTGGGACTTAAAGGTAACGGGTGAAATGTAACCCCTTCGGGGATTACAGGCGTGATGTTACGCTTTTAAGTTTTTCCTTGTGCATTTGTAATAAACATCTTTTTTTATTTATTCAGTTTGAATTAATGTTAAATGTTCACTGTTATTTAATGTACACCTACCCATCACCTTTTAAATTTACTCATCCGTTAACGTTATCTCCTCAAGGGCTGCTTTATTTGAGAACTATCCTTATTTTTATTCTCGTATATTTATGTAATACAAAGTAAGTAGGTATTGCCCTATTTTTATCGATATATGTATTTTTATTGTTTTTCACATAAAATGCTCTTTATTTTGCAATAATAACTTAATGTGTTCATTACAGTAATCAAAGTAATTAATATAAAACATAATAAATAAGTGTTGCGTCCAATTAATCTTGCGTTTCCCCATCTCGCGCAGCTGCAACCTGTTATAAAGATCCCCTATCTCATCCGTGTTAGTCATCAGTCATCGGGCCCTATGCGATTAATTGTACTTGTTAGAATCTGTAATTCGATCTATACCTATAATGCGAAAGTTCAACTTATATTACTGCATTAGACTTGTCATATTTGAATAAGCTGAGTAAATATAAACAACTGTAGTTGTTAAAAATTCTTTATTATCAATATGGATACTGCTTACTTAACTTGTTTATTTATGACGTGAAAATTAACTAATCATATAATATACATTTCCGAATACCAAACATGCACACTATAAAACAGAATAGTAAAATAACTTAACGCATGTCAGTAAGTCATCGTCTTATGTCTGATGCCGTTCAACGGTACTTATCGCATTGGCATAATCTGACGTTTTAACCATTTCCAAAGACCTCGGGCCGAGTGTGTCCAGTAAAACGGGAAACGGAATGGAGAGATAAAGATAATTTGTAAAAAGCACAGCCATAAAGCACGCGTTCCTCACGCGCGGCGTTATCTACGCGCTGGGACAGTTCATTCGTTATCTAAAAACTTACGTACGGCCGTCCCCACTTACTCCAGTAAACATTTGACTTAGAAAGTGCAGTTCCGTGTAACACGTCCACAGATAACGTTTACGTGCCCATTTTGTAATGCCCCGAATTCCTGGTACCCAAGCAGATTCAACTGAAAATATGCGCACAGGTGCCGATAGTTGGGCAGACGAATAAGGACATTGCGCATTTGACCCGTAGTCAGATAAAAAATCATTTAGACTAAGATGCTTTCAATGCATTCCTCTTCTTATCTCGAACAATGGGTAAACATTACTCGCTTTGTTTCGACAGTTTTATCTTAATCTTAGGGGATTAAATAAGTTTAGAATCTTTGTTTTTCTTGTTGTTTAGTATTGTTCCTTTTTTTACTTTTAAGTTTAAAGTATTTATGTTTTAGCGTGTTTTACTTGAAACTCCATCTTTCGATAATTAAGTGTACCCACTTGTATACAACGGCATTAGGCGGGCCGTTTCTCATTTTTTTACTTGAGGAGCGTACCACAATCATCTTAACAAGTATATGTTCGTTGATATAATCAGTATGAACCAACATAGACTCATTCTTATCACCAAAATGTTGATATAATCGCTTCACAAATTAGATCGTGTAACGGTGCCGGTGTCAAGCTGTCCGTTCGAATGAAAATCACGATGAAAGCCCCACGTCACGGCTATAGCCACGTTGTGTAATTATGTTTTAATTATCTAGATTATCTGGAAGGGTAAAGAACATTGCGAAAGCCTCATAAAAATTCACTTCGCTGTCAAAACTCCTTATTGTCCTAACAATTATACACGTATTCTACTGGAGAGGATTCAAAACCTTTCTGCTGAAGGTATACTAAAAAAAAAAAACTAAAAATAGAGTATAATGTGGTGCAATGAAGTCACGTAGGTATATTCCTATTTAATTCTGTACGGATGTTCACGGGCCGCAGTAATTATTTACCATGAGGTCGCCTGCACGGTCGCTGCACGCAAAAGCGAACCGCGCCACACGTATAAAGTATGAACTAAATAAAAAAATCTCTTCCTCTCCGGCTCTACGCTATATGTAATTTCGTCGGAATGTGTCCTTAATGTGTGGTTTTCATAATTTCGTTTTGTAGTCTCAGGCGATTCGGCGAAACATCGGCAATTACGATGATGAATCAAAATTCTAATTCTCCATAGTATTATGTTGATAAAAATGTCGAGGACTTTTAGTGTTTCACAATAGTAAGTGTTTGCATGTTTAGATCTTGAAAAACTTATTTGAGAAAGTATTTCTACTTTATTAATGTCATTATTTTATTTAACAATTATGCTAGATAATTATTTGCGTGAGTAAACTTTATATAATATGTATATAAATAATTAATATATAAATTCATATTCGTATACATAAATGTCATCGTCGCGTTGAATCGCCTTACCAATTATAAGTTAAACACGTTTTTAAAATGTAATGTTTGATGTGGATAAATAATTAAAGAGATAGCCGCATACAATGGCTGGCAGGTCACACGGGTCTTTGTTGATTATAAAATGCGGTATTGTCGCCACGGTCGAGGGGACCACGGGGGCACGGGACGCTCCTCCGGGAGCCGCACGCACCACGCCGCGCCATTACAATTTAGATTGCTTTCGGCACTCACAATAGACACCACAATCCCGCCCTAACCGAATCCATCTTCTTTCTCAGTTATTGTAAAAACTCATTTAACTCACTCATTCACAATCAATTTCGTTAGGTTTTTTTTATATGTGATGCGATATTTTTTACCATGTTTATTCAAAATCCGTCATCAATACAATACACCTTATTGCACACCACATACACATAATTTCAAATATTGGTAAATAAATGAAATTTTATGAAAAATTTACAAATGTTATAAATGCAATTCGGTGATTAAAACAAGTTTTTAAGTTGTTCTGGACAAAATGCGCGATCGATGACACCGTTTCCTTTTCAATGGCAGATCGAGCGCTTGGCCCAGTACGAGCGGCTGGTGGGCGGCGGCTGCGGGCGGCGGCGCGCCGCGCGCCTGTCCGACCTGGAGCGCGTGCAGGACCTCTTCCCGCACGACTACCTCGCGCTGCACGACGCCGACGCGCCCGCCGCGCTCGCCTTGCACCATGCGCACGTGTGTAACATACTGTACACTCCTTACCGCATAGCTTTCGACTTTCCTTACATACCTACATGTAATCTGTAGCGTGCTGGTGACTCACTAATATTTTTCTAATTTTTATTTATTACTTAAGCCTAGCAAACAGGCAGACGGGCCACCTGATGGTAAGTGGTCACCGTCGCCTATGGACATGTGCAACACCAGAGGAGTTACCGGCTTTTGGTGGAGAGCTCTTTTCACGCCTTTCTTGAAGAGCCCCATGTCATATTATTATTCGTTCGCGCGTCGACGTTCTTGTTTTCCGTCTTATGTTTCTCGTTCTTCTTTTGTTTTTTTTTCATAATTTTATATTTTGTGACTGAATATACTATCATATCAATATGGTTTAGAATAACCCCGACGACATTACATAGACTTATACTGAACTTTAGGTTGCCAAGCGTCAGTATACCGCGTCAACGCGTGACGACACGCTACAGAATTAGAGGACATGTATTGACTGTTTGAAAGTATTTCCAATTGTCAGTAATTCGGCCCGTCGCGCGCCACTGCATCTATTGCGTCTAATGCCGGAATTACCTTTCATTGTCTATTGCTTTGTAAACACTTTTTTACCACCTATAAAACTAGGTTAATACCTACAACATTGTCTTATACAGTATTTGCATTAAAAATAACAGACGAAATAAATATTAAAATAAAATGTTAAATTCTTGTTTTCCAGAAATCAAAGAGCCTCCGCAAGCGTCCTAGCTTGGACATCGGGGGCTCAGTCAGCGCTAGCAACCCGTCGCTGTCGCCGCGGACCTTTATAATGGAGGCCCCGGTTCAGCTGTGCCCCATAGGATCCACTTCCCCACCGTTAGAGCGTCATTTCTTCCTCTTCAGCGACTTGCTGCTGTTAGGAAAGTCGAGAGGAACGAACTGCTTTAAGTTGAAAGAGAGTGTTCGATTGGCCGAAGTATGGCTGTCCATGCCGGACGGCGAGGACACTGGCTTCTTCATCGGCTGGCCCACTTTAACCGGCGTGTCCAACTACCTCGCTACGTACCCGACGCAAGCCGCAAGAGACACTTGGTACAGGTAAAATATCGCATTTCACTTTCAATTATAAGGATAAGGAAAGTATTCTGAATTTGGCACAAGTTAATAGAATGTCCCCACTACCACGGGCCTTTATTACTTGTATAACCGTTTTATGTATGTATACAAAGTGTAAGAAACTAATATACATATTTGGATCCGAAGTATATATGTACTTAACGTAAACTGTAATTACGTGTGATTTTTACTAAGGCCAGTACACAGGTTAAATATTAATTCAATACACAAATTTCAATAGAAGTGCTAAAAGTTTAAGTAAATATACGATATACGATATACGATAATGATATTTGTATTCAATTATTACTGTATTTTGTTTACAGGAAAATACAAAACGCTTTGAACACTCAACTCGCTACGGAACCGAAATCGACCAACATTCAGATTTTTTATAAGGACTTGGCGAGCTCCATAGAATTCGTAAGTATTAACGACAAGCCGGATATCCTTAAAACGATCGTTTCATTAAAAATCAAGAGCGTTTCCGAAAAAAGGAAACTTTCACTTGTTTATTTGATAGCACTTTCACGTCCTGAAGGCCTCGTTCGGAACCTAATCACGTCCACACCTGACGATCTTTAAATGAAAATAGCTTCGCTAAACAGTAGCGCAATTTTCTCTCTTTGAACAAACAACTCTACGGAGCGAATCACGAATTTTAAATTAAATAACAAAACGATACAAAAAGTTCTATAAATTTTTATTGTATAATTTCTCGAGAGGTAAATAACTGTACTTTGCTTGAAGGGTTTTGTAAAATGTATTACTTACTGCTTCACTGTTATTACGTATAATACATAACATGCTATATTATGTACCTACATATATCCTCTGTCAAGTGAACTGCGGTGTTGATACTCAATACGATAAATAATAGTTTGTTTTAATATATTTCATTGTAACATCTTCAGAGAATCGCATCGTTAGACTTTCAAGTGAAGCGTTTAATAATTTAAATTAAATACAGTTACATTAGTTGAGTAGCATATAACTAAGGTTGTATATATTTCAGTGCAAGACAGTGTCGGTGAGTCCCGACATGAGCGCGCGTTGCGTCGTTCGTCAAGCGCTGCACGTGCTCCAGAACGGCGCGGAGGGCGAGGGCGAGGGCGAAGGCGAGGGCGAGGGCGAGGAGGGCCGCTGGGGCGCGGCGGGCGACTTCGCCCTGCTGGTGCGCGCCGGCCGGGACGCCCCGCCCGCGCCCCTGCAGGGCATGGAGAGGCCGCACGCCGTGCAGGTAAACTTCTATTTCATCTTTAACAGTATAAAACAAACTCACTTTCGCTTCCTGTCCCTATGTATGCGTAGATCTTTAAAACTACACAACGGATTTTGATGCGGTTTCTTTTAATAGATAGAGTGATTCAAGGGGAAGGTTTGTATGTATAATAACACCCATTATTAAATATAGTAATATAGTAATGATATAAAGCGCGCGAAGCCGCGGGCAAAAGCTAGTAAAGAATAAGTTTCTGTTTCTTTTTGCTCTTGGTCTATTTTCTGCTTTTCCTACTCTGGGACTAAACAAGGATATTTGTATTCATAGCATTACAACTTAATTGTGAGTTTAAAAGTTGAATTAAAGCCATTTATTTTTATTATAAATAATCAAACATTTATCCTTTATTACAACCGATACTAACGCCGAAATGTTGATTCCAGATGTCCAGAATAAGACAAACGCTATCAAACGAAGACGGGTTCGATCTGGAACATGTTAACGCTAAGAATAATCCTTGCGGTATCGTGTTTGAATTGAGAAAGAAGAATCAAGGGTTGAAGAGGTGAGCTTGTAAATGTACTTCTTAAAAATTTGCTAGACAACGGTTTCATGACCGTTATTCGTTTCGCTGGTTTCGTGCGACCTGAAAAATGAATGTCTAAAACAGTCGCTAATGCGGCTTACGTAAGGGGTCGTCCATTACTCACGTGAGGCTCGAAAGAGGGGGGAGGGATTCGGCGAAAATCACGAAATATCACAAGGGGGTGGGGGGGGGGGGGGCGGTAAGATATCACGTGTATTTATTTTTTCTTAAATATTATTTTTATGTCAGTCAAAAAT
>DWQT01002141.1:0-14807 GCA_018244895.1 Myscelus amystis hages | reverse complement strand
TTCAACTAACAAATATTAATAAAATATTGCCTAAAATAATTTTAATATATTTAGGTATCTTTATTGTTAATTTGGTAAGGCTGCGAATCAATTGGCAGTATTCAGACCAACCTCGAGAACTAAGCGTGGATGAATTATAACCCTTTCGGTAGGATAATTAGAGGTATTAATGAAAATGTATAAAACAATGAGGCCGTGAAATTCGTAAATGTAATAAAAATCCTTCAACACGACAATACTAAATTAACTATTACCTTAAAATATTGTAGTACTTTATCTAAACATTTGTCTTTTCCAAAATCTCAAGTACTTTTTAATTGGAAAGTTAATGAGGAGAAATTTGTTAAAACACAATTATTTAGCTTAGATTCTATTGTACGACTACAATGAGTGGTTATTTACACATTACATTTTCCATTACCCATTCATTAATCTACGACTTATAAAAAAGGCACAATACTTGTAACATCTTCTTTACATAGTATAAAACAAAGTGGCTTTCGCTTCCGGCCCCTACTCATATGTATGCGAACATCTTTAAAACAACGCAACGGATTTTGATGGGATTTTTTTAATAGATAGAGTGATTCAAGAGGAAGGTTTTATGTATAACTAGCTTTTGTCCGCGGCCTCGTACGCGTTGCAATTCAGAATTTTTTAATGGCAATAATAAAAGTGTACATTTAACAGAGCGAATCGGATAATTCTAAGCATTATTTTAAGAAAAATAATAATTACTTCTGCAAAAGGGACATAAAATTAAGAGAACCGTAAGACAATTTAGATATGTAAAAAAACTATATCACGTGTGTAAAAAAAACTTCCAGGAAAATCGCTACAATATACTGGACCATTCAATTACTTCACTCTCAAGAAGTCAGGAAATATCCCGCATGTTTGCTGTCTTCTCTTTCAAGCTACTTTTAGACAGGATGGCATTCCATTTCAAAGATTTTCTATTTCATGTTCCAGAACTCACATGACAGAAAAGCACACTCCATATATATATTTTCCCACAGGAACAAGTCACGATTTCCAGGACTCGAGTGAACGAAGCGAAGTGAACATCCGGGAATAGTGTCTGATCTCTATAAGATATGTTTCCCAGGATGATGCAGTAATTTTTAATACCGGATTGTTTAGATTTAAATGCTTACATATGTTACATTTTAAAATAACGAACCCTTATGCAAACTTACATTCTCTATTTCACCCCGCGTAATGATCTGAACATAACATTACATAATATCCTAAAATTCACTGATGGTTACAAAGATTGACGCGTTCACACAAACCATCTGTTCGGCTTCAATTGTTTAGCCTAGTTTATTATAATACCCGGGGTGAATTTCACGGTCAAGTATTACGCGCTGGGATAACAAAATGTGACTTCACTATAACAGTCTTAAAATATAACGAGCAGTCGAATTGCAGACCAGATATCAGCATTGAGGATGACAGACACAATTATCTGGAGAAATATTATATTTAAAGTCATTCAAAGTTTCTCTATCATATTTCAATGCTACGCCGTAGCATGTAACAACAATATACATAGAACACTTAACGAGGTTAGGAAATAACTACACCAACGTTTCCGATTTTATTCACATATTAACCTCTAATATTGGGTTTTCCAATATTGTACCAAAAAGTGACATATGATTAAAGATTTTATAAAGCAAAGCTTTTTAGAATTTTTAATTATTATTTGGTTAAAAAAATATCAATAACAAAAAACGAAATTTGGGAAAATACCTACATATATTTTCGCTGCTATCTAGCCCCTAGGAAATAATGATAAAATGAGCCAAATAATACGAGTACATGTATATCTTTAATGGTATGTGTTTACTGTTGTTATACTGGCATGACGAGATTTTATCGACCTTTCCGACGTCCGGAGATATTTACAATTTACTAAGAAGCAGGCCGGAAGATGAACTATTACTATAAATAATAAAAACTGTCTTACAATTATAAAATAGAAAAAGTGTACTTTTAACACTGAAGGAACATTTTAAAGTTAGTCATACCCTTACTATGAATTTCAGATTGACGGGCAATTGACCTGATTGAACTGATTACTTTAATAATAAAAAAAAAAACAATATTTTTGAAAATAAACAAGGAACTTGTTATTTCTTAAGAAACGAATTGTGATTATTAAATAAATCATGATCAGCCTAATAAAAGTTAATTCTTTAAAGAAAAAAACTGTAGTTTCAATTTGATTTAATTATATTATACGAGTATTAAGGGTGTGGGATCCCTCGGTATGCAGCACAGGGTTGATCAATTCTGAATATCGCCTATCATGAGTCGACCATAAACCATGTTCAGTATTATTATAATCAAATTCGGGTATATCAAAGTCAGAATTTGCAAAGACCAAGCCAGAAAGGGATGTTGTAAGGGCTTGCTTGAAAATATCTATAAACTAATTCACTGATCCACGTTTGAGAGCGAATATGCCGCTTTGAAATACCATGAATACCTAGTGGGGCGGAATGCGGTTGAGTGTGTTTCACTCTGAAATGTGAGATTATGTTGTTGTTTAAACAATCATAACAAATACCTCTACGAAGGTTTTCCCTTTCATCCTGCAAGCTTGACGGGTACCATGCCCCCGGTGTGTGCGGCACAAGCGCGTGTAGGATACGGCTTGGGCATTTGGAAAATGATGTTGATAATACTTGTATAATTACGTTTAATCACAATACAAAATAATGATAGCAGTGCGAGCTGGTACATTCAATGTGTTTATATCTACATAACAAACTAGATATGGTGACCTAGAAGGCACTCATTGGTGCAAGCCAGCGTTGATCGTGGGCGTCGAGCGGGCGCTTCTGTACTGATTGACCTTTAACTTTGCACCTAAATATATCTAACATACTCGCGGCCAAAGAAAACGGGTCCGTTAAGAAGATTTCTGTAATTTGCAAATCAATAATCAGATATTCATAAAACTAACTTTATCGAAGAGCGCGCATCGTCCCAAATTTACAAAAAACAGAACAGAACACGAAAATACCTGGAACAGGCACACCAAGACGTAAAACACTAGAGATCTACCTAAAATATTACTATCGACCGATTTACGCTCAACACCGGCAAGCAAGTGGAAATATCTAATAGTACTAGGAAAAAAACGTACTTTACGATATAGGTCTTTTTTGGTTTGAACGCTATTCTAAAAAAATTAAATGCAAACTTGAATAATTAATATATTAATTTCTATTTCGTTTTCAGTCGAAACTTTACAGGAATCTATCGCAATTATAGTGGAATTAATATCCGACCTAACCTCATGTGCAACAATATAGACTCCGACGAGTCATCGATTATTTTGCTTATTTTTTTAATGTAATAATTAAAATTAAATATAATGTATCCCGCTCGAAGTCGTGACATTACCTTATTCACACCTACGCAGAAATTAACTCGCGCACGTCTGAACTCACCCATTCGTAAAAATTGAGGTGAGTTCGTGTGACAGAATCTGTCTGCCCAAGAGACAGACGCAAAAGTGATTCTATAAGGATCCGAATTTCAATAAGGTGTAATAATGTCGCCCCTTTTTTATTTACTGTGATACGAACATGTAACGGACTTGATGCTAATCTCAAATATTTTAGGCAAATTTTATCCAACACATTTTTGTACCTATGGAACGCCGTGATATGCCAACAACAGTCATTTTTATCAAATCATTTTTTATTCGGCAGAAAATGGTAAATAAATCATTTGAGTTCTTTGATTGGAAGTTAAATATTAAATAGATGTATTGACCAAATAATTAACTACTAATTAACACTGTAATAACACTGTGAGTATGTAACTACTTAATTATAGTGTATTTTTATAAATTAAGATTTTATAGATTAGGCTTAAATGTTGTTTGTGTTTTTATTATTACACCATACTAGTTTTAGTAGGATTACTTATCAACATGCCTATGGAACGACGCCGGATCTTATCTAAAATACCAATTGAGCAGTGACTTGGATTTAATGATCTTGTTAGCGTGTGGTACTAGAGAGGCAATATTCAAAATTTCTATGGATTATCCCTTCACATCCCAGAAAACGTTGTGACGCTAATAAATGTTTTTTCGTTCTGGATTACTGTGGCCCTTTATAGAACTTGCGAGTTACTAAATACATAATTTGCTTTACTAACAGCAAAATTCACTATTGAAAACAACCAATTCTGGAAAGCGCAATAAATAAATATGTCAATCAAAGGTGAACAAAATCAACTCGATCTTTACACACTTTTGGTATCGGAGGTTCTTATTTTAAGGTTAACAATGGAAAATTACTTTTAAATGTTTTTCTGTCAGAAAACGTAGCCTCGTATCTAAAGCAATTTAGCGTACTATCTATCTATCTACATACTACTATCTGAAAACTGTATGCATCAACTATATGCAAAGTAAGATTTTTTACATCCAAAGAGTTATACATACACGTTACACCATTTAATCACTTTTAAAAGGATGGATTGGCATCTCGAGTGATTTACTATTCGGCTCAGTACAATCACAAGATGACTAACATTTGCAATTACATTGAGCTACCGTATAATCGAGACACAATTAACATCTGATTCAAAACGGTCCTGAGAAATTTAAGAGACCTTTAAAAAGGACCGACGAGTTGTGCCAAATAATTGCACTGTGTTAGTTCGGAAGATGAGACTCAAACGTTTGCTCAGAACTTGTGGGAAAGGTCACAAACAAGAAGATTGTAGATATTTCCGCTGAATGCAATTAAAACTTTCCGTTACTTGAGTAAAATTTGTAGTTTACGAATTGCATAGAAGTACGAATCGTGAATCGTATGTAGTTGATATTTACAAGTATAATAATATTGTTCTGCACGAGGGGATACGCGATGCGTATGTTGGTGCTTATTAAGGAAAGTTATTAACTCTTAAAGGGAAGTTTCCTCACAGGAAATATGATTATGTCACTAAATAATGTCATTAAACAACCGTTTCGCAGATTTGAGCGAGAAGAGAGATTTTTTGTGTAATTTGGTGAATATTATATCTTCTTATCCGGCACTATATTAAAACAAAAACGTAATAATTTTTTTCCCAAAACACAAACCATAAAAGATTTAATATAATTATTGCCAATATGGCCTCTTGCAGTGAAAACAAGAACACCTAATAACCTGATAAGCGTTTATTAACTTGATGCGTCTCATGTATCAGACATGCCGAAATCCTACAAAAAATGGTTCGAGTCTTCAGACAATACATAATTATATTGAAATTTTTGCACGTGAAGTAAATAACTTTAATGTGAGATATATTGTATCACTAAATACTCGCGTTCGTAGCCTATTATCCACCACTATTAGCAATAATGGTATAGGAAAGTTAAAAATCAGTTTCCTACATACTCTGCCGTCCGCTCTTGTCCAACATTCTTTAATGAATCAAGCATCAGGATGGCGTGTTTCCGGCCCTCGATGAGGGCGTCTCGTTTCGCGCCGTTCAAACTCAACTGCATCATTAAACGCTCCGTTTGATATGTTTGCTCCTTCAACCTTGCAAGAAAATTAGCATTATTTTTACAAAGTTATTAGTACAAAAGTTGAAACTATAATAATCATGTATTTTATCAACACGTCCAATAAACAGTGCGAAAATACTCACTGTAGGACTAATAATGGGACTGTATTCAATAAAATGTACCCGTACAGTATTAACCTTAAAATTATTTTCTCAAAGGATGACACAAGAGTGGCTTTCTGCAAACGCTTACAAAGTCCCATAACCTCTTCCAGTTCCCAATGTACTGAGTGATGACTGCCTGCATCTTCGTCTTCATACAAATCATCTAGATTCGCTGCTTCCTATGGAAAATATGATGACTATTTAATTAATAAAAATAAAAGAAAAAAAAGCGGTTCTTTCAATTTCAATTGAATTTGGAAAGAAGATATTTAGAAAACGAAACACCCTTGATCCCTTTATTTACGTTAACATATACATATATACACTGTAAAACCTTGCGTCTGCTAAATAGTTGTGTGAGTAAATGAAATCCCAAAAGATTTTATAATAACTACTCTTTAAAAAAACTAGTGAATAATTAACAATGCATTTTATTAAACAGATTCCGTAATATGTTTTACTACGTTTAAAACAGAATCTAGTGTTCATATCTATTGCAACTTGAAATATATACATTTTTTGTTTTGTTACATGCAATTTCCTTTCAAGTCATATACAATAGCGTTTGGATAATAATTTCTAAACAGATTACGTTACCTTTTTACTTGCAAACATGTATTGCAGTTTACCGATTAGATATTTTAATCGGAAGATCAAAATACATATTATAAAATGAAATCATATCGTACCTCCTTGCGTATCAGATTTGGGAAGGAATCAGTCAAGTACGCGACCTCTCTACGAACCAACTTCAATGCCCTCTCTCTCTCCTTCATGTTAGCTTTAATCTCTTTCTCGAGTTTGTTGAACTCGAATTTCCTGTCATCAAGGTATTCCATAGCCAATTGCCCCATTTCTGTAGCGCCCATAAGACACTTTCCTTGGGCACGACAGTCTAATTTCAAAGCTTCCAAAACAACCGTGAAATATGATGAATCCTATGAATTTCATGAAATGCCTATAGGTACCATATTTAAACTTTGCATATGTTGCCTATCGTAACGAATGTAACGATTGTGTCGTAACAGGCCTCAAAAAATTATGCTTTCAATAATAAATGCAGTGGTGGTAGAACCCTCTGTGGTTCGACTCCGGCGGCACCACCGCCACACCTACGAGTATAACAGCAGTGTTAAGCGCTGCTGTGTTCTGGTTTGAAGGGTGTGGTAAGGGAGACATACTTTTTCGAGGCTTTCCAGCTTAGTCCTCAGGGGTGGCGGTGCATCTGTGGTCGACCCGAGATAGGAATCTAATCTTATCTGGGGTCACAAATGTCCATGGGCGGCAGTAGCCACTTACCATCAGGTGGACTGCATGCTCGTCTGCTACTTCCATATTAGAAAAAAAATAAGACAAAATCGCTACTCGTTATCTGTACGCTTAGATTCAAACGACTGAACGGATTTTAATGCGGTTTTCATCAATAGACAGAGCGATTTAAAAATGTTCACATTGATAATATACGAAAAGCACTTTGTCTGTTTGTTACGCTTTCACGTCGAAACCGGTTGTCCGATTGTAACGAAATGTGATATAGGGGGGGAAAGATTTTGAAAACTCTGGAAAAAGGATAGGATATTTTTTTATCCCGATATTTATCTTATCGGATTATATTGTATGTTAACAATACGGGACACTTTTACTAATAATAATCATAATGTAACTGGTCTGCTACAAACGCCAAAGAAAAACTTTCCTTGTTTTTTTTTTCCAAACGTTTGTCGTGGTCCACTGCTAGACCGAGTCTCCTCTCATAGCGAGGCCATGATAGTCTTACTTATCTAGTCATAAAGCTCACTTGCTATCCTCCAAGAGTCTGGTCTCCGCCTCGTTGAGCGTGGGCACGGCGTACTCCACGACGCCGCCCGGGCCGACGGTGACGGGCGTGGCGCATATCGGCATGTTGTAGCACTTGGCGGGGTCGGCCTGCTCCACCAGCGCGCTGTCTATATACGTCGGCTTCTCGAACAGACCTGGCTCGAATTCAAAAGTCATGACGAATCCTATCCTTCCTATTAATATTATAGAAGCGAAAGTTTGTGAGTATGGATGTTTGATACTCTTTCACGCAAATACTACTGAACCGATTACGATGAAATTTCGTATGTAGGTAGCTGAAGACCCAGAATAACACATAGGCTACCTTTTATCCCGGAGTTCCCGAGGGATCGGGATTTACACGGAAATAACGAGAAGTTATTCTGTCGTAAGGGAACACGAAGTTCGCCGGGCCATCTTGTATTTAATAGCTATAATTACCAGACAGTCTTAATAAATTCGTGGTAGTACGTTTAATGGAATTTATTGCGAAAGTTATCTCAATTAATTTCGATAGATGAATACGGAGCGTGACGTGACATTAAACATTTTAATATAAACCCGTCAGCTGACCTTCACGAGGCAATTTAAGCGAAAAGCGTGCTTGAACACTAGGTATACAAGTTTAAGCTTTTTATAACTAAAAGCAAAACACAATATTGATAAGAAAAAAGAACCGAGACACTTTTTATGTAAATTAAAATATTGATGTTTAATGTTATTTTCTGTTCTGTTCGATCTGCCCTGAAATCAACCTATACAACACTGGCTGTTACACGCGGTTTCGATCGCGTTCAAAATAATTAATTTTGATTACACGTTATAACATAGCTGCAAAGTAATTTAAAGCTTATTTGATTAAAACGTGTTTTCGCGTGGAAATGAGATATTTCTCCACAAAGAAGTATTTAAATAACCCTTATATATATAGCCCTTATATAAGCCCTTCAATTATCTCCGTACCGAAAATCACATAGGTTCGTGGCACCGTTTTGACGCGAAAGAAAAACAAACAAACCCACTTTCACATTATTATTACAAACACATAATATTAGTACGTATTTTGATGGTAGTAGACAGTATTCGTGTGGATTTTAATGATACTTAGCGAATATAATGAAGCGGACATTGAATAGTAAAAAAATAAAAAAGTTGCGAATGGATCGCTACAGATCCGGGTAAACGAGGCGCTTGCAAACAAAAAAAAAATCATAAATCGCTTTATCGCTTAGTGTTGCACATTTATAAAACGATTTGCAAGCTTTGACGCGGCACAAGCATAGAGTTATTGTACAGAGTAGAGGAGCCAGTGCGTGAGTGCGTGACTGCGTGTCCAACAGATAATAAAAGAGGGAAGCTGAGTGATACTTATCTTTGTCTAATCTTTATCTTTTCTTTACATACGAGTAGTATAAAACAAAGTCCCTTTCGCTTCCTGTCCCTATGTATGCGTAAGATAGCAGGAAATTTTCACGGTTCAGTGAAAGGGGAATTGTTTTACTCCGAATTTAACGCGCGCGAAGTCACGGGCAAAAGCTAGTATGGTATATAAAAGCGAGACAGATAGGTAGCCTCATTTGTTTTCTCTTTTTTTTCAATGGACATATTTCAAGCTGACTCCCTACTCTATGTATAATAGTACATACCAAGCTAGAGTATAGAGTCACAACGTCCATTAGTGCATTGTAAAATGACATACGAAATGTCATTGTCAATCGACAGTCAGTAGATATAAAAGTTTAGAAATAGTGTTGCAAGTATGCATAAGCACTTATAATCATATCAAACGCGTTTACGAGTGTGAACCTCAAAATATTATACTTAAAACTGTGACATTTAGAAATGGTTGTCAATTATTTTTGACATATACAGAACTGTGTTGCCCTTTCGAAGTTTTTCAGTATTATAATTATTTTGAGAAATATTCCAATTAGAATAGATTATAGTATGGAATTTTTGCTACGGTAAATAATTAAACAGAACAATGCTATTCACCATGATATTGTATATACAAAAAATGATTTACCATACATTAACTAAGTAACAAGAAATTGTATTATATGTATTTTAATTAAAACAAATAATTATCTTTTTTCGAAATCAATATCTTATCACGCCCATTTTATTATTTTACAGTAACCATAAAGCCAAGGAAAAAATGAAGGTTGATGGAAATTAATCATTTTTAAGAAGACAAGGGAAAGTGCAAATGGCGCGAAAATTCAATGCCTGCATTTACATCTCGATCTGACTAACCGATAGCCTTGTGCGGAGGCTTTTAAACATTCTTTTAGTTTACTACACGAAGAGGAAATAATAAAATGTAATGCACAACTAATGGATGTAAAATATTGCTGTTATTAATAATTCATTTTCGCTTATCTCCGGTAACAAACACACATTGCTCAGTTTTGCTCGATTTTAAACTACATTTTTTGTTAATAACTTATTTTTCATAACAAAAACTATTTATTATGAGCAAATAAAACATATTGACGTGCAAATTGTTTATGAATACCAATATCAACGCGCGTACATCGTGAATGAAATTAAACGAATTGTTTCGGTGACGGTAGAACGAAAAATCAATTGCGTTACGTTACGTTACCTGCGTTACGCAAATAGTAACAGATGCGTTTTACGCTCCAAGTATGTCGTAGTATGGTAGTTATGAGTGATCCTACCTTAGAAAACGCGTAACTTTTTAATTTACTAGTAGGTAAGGATGGAATTAGTGGAAATTGAGACAATGCGCTAAGGGCACGGTAAGAGGATAATAAGTTACTTGCGTTAAGCGTTGCTTTACCTGCGTTACGCAAGTCGTAACAGAAGCGTTGTTACGTTTATTTATACATGTTTAATTACACATTAGTTGCTAAGTGTTTTTTTTCAATCCTTCTACATTTTCATTGTAAGATACTAATCTCATCACATTTGTAAAACTTAAAGGCATACATACATAACCATCACGCCAGGTCCGTAACGGGGTAGGCAGGGCGCACTGAGTGCCAAATGCTTCATGCAAACTTAAAGGTATCATTTAATACGCTGATATCGAGTATTCTAACACGAGTTATACCAGTTTACTTTTCTTCGCCATGTTTTGTGTTTATAATCTGACTAACGCGACGGACATTTAACCTCCCCGCTTCCCAGTGCCCCGGCCCGCTCGAAATTCCCGCGTTAAGGAATGTCAAACGGTCACAATACCAGATGTAAGCCTTTGGAGCTTCCTTTTAAAAGTTATGGATCGTGTCACGTTTATCGTGACACGTGCGGTCCCGTCGCCCGGAGGTCATCAAATCGTGACACGTTACGTAAGCCGAAAGATACATAAACAGACGCGCGGCCCGCACATCAAAAGTCAAGGCTGGAGCAGGTATAATCGTTATTTGAAAGCGTATAATCCCAAAGGTGACATTTACGGTTGAGAGCGCCTTGTGCTTGTTGCGTGCAAACGAAAATAATGATAATGATTCCATGTGATGTATTAACACTAATAACACTTACTAACAAACCCAATACCGCCATTACGGGGTAGATGTTATGATATTCTTAGTTTATATTTACATCCCTAACCATTACGCCACGTCCCTAAAGGGGTAGGCACGCTGCACCCAGTGCCAAATATCTCTGTCCTTACAAGGAAATCGGCACACCTTAGATGTGTTATAAAGTATAGGTACCTATAATATTTTCTGAGGTGCGTGAAGTCTACCAATCCGCACTTTGCCAGCGTGATGAACTATGGCATAAATACCTCATTATGAAAGATGACCCGGCCCAGCATTGAACCATTAAAGTGTGAAAAAAATATAAAAACATACATTACACGATTTATGTAATTGACGTCGCTTTTACAACACAATAAAGTTAACAATGAATCTTACGACATAACTTCGAAGACAGTAATAATAATGTTACAGTACCGACATTAACGTTAACGTTAACGTTTACGTTTACGGTGTCCCGAATTGAGCAAATTCAAATTCAAATGGTTTTATTCATTATCAGATACATACATACACTTAATGAAAGTCATGTTTCAGTCATCATACTTCGGCTCTGTCCGCCCTTCAGGCTATTGTAGATCGGGAGAAAAAAGCCGGCGAAAAAAAACTCCCAGCACTCTTTTAAATAACAAAATTTGCCATGTTGCAGTATGGCTTTATTCTAATGGCGAGCACACGTGACAGCTAGCGTGTGTCAATATCAGTCCGCTGTCGTCTGCTTATAAACTGAGATCTAATCTTCTCTATGTTTTCTTCTATACATATATATATAGGAGAGTTACAGTGATATATTGACTCATCACGATATCTCTGGAACCAGAACACCTAGACACTTGAAATTTGGTAGGACTATTCTTTTCGGCGCATAGAGGTCAGCTAAGAACGGATTTTATGACATTCCACCCGTAAGGGGTTTGCGAGGGTGTTAATTATAATTTATATAGCAAAGCAACGTTTGCCGGGTCAGCGAGTACTACATTTACATGACGAGTTTAGAGAGCGTTACATTTCTAGGATGCGGCATTAAGGACGTTTGAAACAAATTCTTACCTGTATCCCGACGCTGTTATATTTCGGCAAGAAATAAGCACGAGAATGCCAGGGACCTTGGCGAGTGACAGCGAGGTAACAAACCGAAAGCAGTCGGTACCGACAGATTAAAAAGTAGGCCACAGTCAATCCAAGGTGATGGATATGTTCGGTTGTTCGCTAAATATAAAGTGCTTGTTGCGCGCTGCGATTTTAATCGGGTAGACCACCGTTTTTAATTGGCCAAGTATATGAACAATATTGTTCATCCATACTAATATTGTTAATGAAAGAAAGAAACAAAGAAAAGAAGGATCAGTTTGTTCGCCCGGGCTTTTCACAGTTTCGTCTGCCTCAAGAGAAATATACAAATAATAATAAAAAAAAACAAAAAAGAAATGTATAACATAATCCAAAAATAACTCCATCTGTCCGAATGATATGCTGAACAGTTTGGCGGTTTCGAATCTGCTATTGAACGTAATATATTTTTCATCCCGATACGACTGATCGCAATCTGGGCGGGCAACACCGCAGGATTCAGCTAGTGTTATACAAAATATTTCAGTCTCACACTTAATGGTGGAGTATCTATAGCCAAGCTGTAGTACACCGCTCGACGGTAATATACGTCCATGGTTTAGTCATTAACGGTTGCGTGTCAACAAAGTTCGTGTGTCGTAATTCTACGCATCGTCTCACCGCTCACCCCTGCCCGATGGCTCATTAATTTGACGCATTTAACCATCCGTAATTATGGTTTAAGAATACTCTTAAAGAAATGGGAAACACTCATATAGACAACAATTTGAGTGGACGTAATAATACGCACAATGTTACATGCAATTTATAGCAAGTCTTGACTGACCGTAGCACTGACTAAATTACTGAAACTGAGCTGAACCTACTAAATTGTGCATGGATTTTGATTAACCAATTTAAGTAGGGGTAGAATGTGTGAAAACCGAATGTTTGAAATCCTATTGAAATGGTTATTTTTACTTTCTGGTTAAAATAAAATTTGAGGGCTTTCAATATTAACGCGTAGGTTACATTTCATAGATATCGCGCGAGAAAAGCAGCGGGCATCAACTAGCTAGTGGAAAACAGTACAATGATTTCGAGAAGAGTTGATTGTAAGTGGCAAGGTAACCGACTATAATTATCATCATGCCGACACAGACTCCACAAAGTGCGTTTCGTCATTTGTATATCTCGCGTTACACAACGAACGTGTATATACGTCCACAACAATAGATAACGCATTGGTAGCGGCGGCTTCCCTCACGTCTTTATAGCAATCTATTAACCTTTCAAATCGTTTCAGCGCTGTTTATAAACAGCGCTGCGTTAAAAAAATAACGGATAAATACATTAGCGGTGCGTACGTTTTGCGACACAGCGCGACGTGTTTTATCGTCGACGTACGATTTTTTCCGTCCAACAATGTCATTGGACTACGTGATTGATACACGCATTGCCCACATCTGTGTGTTGCGTATTGTAATAAACAACCCTTATTGCTAATGATCATACGAATTACGACAATTCACTGTATTATTACGTTATTCAGTACCCTTTTGTTTCAGCGGTTACTGACCCGATTTCAAAGAGAAAAATTTAGGTACTAATAATATGTTGGGACTAATGTTATGATGGCTAGAGACCTGATAAAAACATAAATAAGATCCAGAGATATAGATAGCTATATAATTTTACATCCCCGAGCATAAAACACAGTGGACAAAGAAAAAATATATTATATGTGTCTCGATAACTGTTTTATTAAACTATACCGTTCGTTCTAACAACAACTATAAGGAAACAGAAAATCCAATAACAATATCATTGCCAACAAAAAATTATACAGTTCTC
This sequence comes from Myscelus amystis hages, assembly GCA_018244895.1. Taxonomy (NCBI): domain Eukaryota; kingdom Metazoa; phylum Arthropoda; class Insecta; order Lepidoptera; family Hesperiidae; genus Myscelus; species Myscelus amystis. The sequence continues at coordinate 879 of DWQT01002141.1, read as the reverse complement.
AACATTTTATAGCACAATAAAACAACGTTACATTAAAAATATAACAAACAAGAACAATTAATTGGAACAAATTAGCATCGCACGCTCAAAAAATTGTAACTTCAACGAGCGCTAACAAAACATCCACGTGAACAATGATGTTTGCATAGCGGAGTCAAAAACCGAGGCAGCGATCAAGGTGGCTCACAAAAACATTAACAGCGCTCGTTTATTAGGCGAAACCAGTCCCAGGCGGATGTGGCGCGTCCTTGGCAGGGCCGGCCCAGCGCGGCGGTCGCTCTGTTTGGCGCTCACTGATTACATCCTCCATTACAATGATATCGATTGTAAGAAACTCTGGCTTGCTTTCCCGCCCTTTTTTTCTTTCTTATCTATACTATTTTGTCGATTTGTGAATTTTGTTGCTATAAATATTTTTTATTCTCATTCTTAAATCCCGCGCTGCTGTAAGTTAACTGTTTTATATAGGTATATAACTTTCACACAAATGCACGTAGCTTATCAATGTTTTTTTGTGTACGACATAAAGCGCTTTAAGCGCTAATTGGGTGCAGATTGTAAACCGAATGTGCCATAAAGATTTATTTGTCTGTACACAATGAGCGGTATTGTCAAATTTTCCATTTTTTTAAATCATAGACAATGTACGAGTTTAGCTGTCATAGAATTAATAAATGCGTCGTTTGAGGCTGAGGAAAAGGCCCTAAAAAACCAGTACGTTCAGTTGAACTGAAGCTTTAAGTAAAGTTAATATTAATAAATTTACTTTATTGACTTTCACAGTAGTGTTAAAAAAGAATAAACTTAAGGCCGGTTCAGACTACGACACTATACACCGTACACTCAGTGTACACATCGAATGTCTCTGTGTGAACACGA
>DWQT01002140.1:0-14808 GCA_018244895.1 Myscelus amystis hages | reverse complement strand
TGTAATACGTTTACAGTTTTTCTGTAGTGTATTCAGTATCAGCATTGGATCCGTGCGAAGCCGGAGTGGGTCGATAGCAGATTATACGTAACTTTAAGCTCAGTGCAGTTTGTTATAAATATGATCTTCAGGATCGTATTTGACTGACGTACCGTCCCTTTCATTGTCCCTTCGGTAGTGAATTTCAATCAGCGTGCTTTCATGTTTTGCAATAACAAGCCAGACCCCGTTCGCAATGCCCTCCATAAATGGAATATACATATCGGAGTGTGAATGTTCGATCGACACTACGGCTAATGGGATGAACGGTCTGAACTTGGCTAAATTAACAGTCTCGCTGGTAAAAGGTTTCAACCAGAGGGTAGATACGTTTATACTGTATACGCTTCAAAGTCTATTAGTAACCGCTGAAGTAAATTTACGAACCGTAACAGTTATTAAGAGAATAATATTTGGAAAACGCGTAATACATCTATACCGCAAGAACAGTATTAAATACGATTTCAATGTACTCTCCAACATGACACTCGCCGTATTAACAGCAGGAACTGATATCTATTCAGAATAAAGAGTTTCTTATGCAAATAAGCAAAAAAATTCCTAGCACCAAAATGCCAAAAAGCATACCGAACGCGAATTGATTAAAAACGAAACAAACTAAAATTTGAATCAGACCAAAGCGCTAATTTGTTCGAGGAACAAATCTAAAAGTCAGCCGGTAGAGTATTTATCCCCCTTTCTAAACCGACAAACACACTCAGCTCGAAGGCCGAAGCGTTACATCCACATGTTTACGTCCTTTCGGAAAAACATAAATCCAAAGTTTAAAATGTAGCCCTTTTTTGTAGGGAAAAAAGCAATGTTGGTGGTATTGTGATATAATATATAGAGATTAGAATAATACTGTTCGAATGGAAAGCTTTTACATAAAATTCGTTCGCATTTATTACTCTAAACGCGTGCTAAAGAGTAGGTATATTCGCAGGGTGAAAATATAATATCGTACAATTTATTGATTAAGTTAGATGAGACAATCGAACCAAATACGTTACAATAATAAAATTTTCAAACAGACAATTCGGTTTCAATGGACGGACAGGCGCCAGAACCAAATTACCGGAGAAACGAGAACGCTAACCTGTCTCCTTTCAAATTTGATTGTGGCTAACATAACGCCCATGAACTCTATAATGAAATGTCTGGGTATAAAAACAAAACTATGGGCATATATGATTAGGTCGATACACGAGTAAGGTAGAACCACTAAACAAACAACCATTTCAATAATGCAACGTCATCTTGTTCGAAATCACTTATTGTGGGAGTGACTTGCAGTCACACGTGCCTTATGTTGCGCCTAGACCGTGTTCTTACCAGACCCCCCGAGTCTTAGCATTGCGTAATGTACGATTTGATTGTTCACAGGCAGATAGTCCTTACATACCTATAAAGGAAATAATCGAATACTAATATATAAGGTCTATCGACAGACTAAATCAGATCAAAATTTTGGTAAAGTCCATTCACTCGTATAAAATAGGTACTTATAAAATTCTTTGTTACACAAGAAACAGATTATACAATTTTAAATTCCATTTAAAAACTCTAATACGAAATATATCAAATAAGAAATTAAACAATTCTACACGTGAAATTTATCGGGGGTCTCCAAAAATGGTTATACGAAATGTGAGCATCCACTGCATTCGCGTTTTTATTATTCGAAATGGTAACAGAAACGAAAATTTTAATAAGCATTGATAATTGTATTAACCACATGAGTGCACCTATTTACCTACTTATTATCTTATTAATAAACGTTTCTATATGTAATCGAAATAAAAACACAATAGCTAAATGTGAATGTCTCGCCGCGTTCATAACACAACAATACGCGTAACATTCATAAAGCTAGTAAGTATCACATTCTAGAGTGAAATAGAAAAAAACATTTGTCGGTCGTGTGTTCGACACCCACAAACATCGACGGACTGTTCAAATGAGGCGCGGCGTCATCTCGGGTTGCGGAGCGTTGGCGCCGGCCGACACATTCGAGAACTTAGCACACCCATTGAAGGGCGACAAAAAACAACAATACTCCAAAAGCTCTGGGCTGTGCTCCGCTTCAACGTATAACAATCGAGCGTAACGAACGCGCCGAATCGATTGCTCAAACAAATTGCGGCATTCGATCGTATCGAAATAAAAAAAAAGGAGCAAAAAACCAAAATACAAATTCAACCGACGCGAATGGATCGCGAAACGCTAAAAGCGATAAAAATTTAATGTTTATGCAAAGATGCACTTTTAGATAGTAACCACCGTTTAATTGGTCAATCGAATGGAGTTAAAATTTAGACGGACATAAATCATTAAGCGAAATCACTGTCTTAATTAGACTGCGAGATGTCAACGGAGGCGAAGCGACACGCCGGAATAAATCAGGATTTAAATTGCTTTCCGCAACGACACTCCCACCGTCGACTGGGCGTTAATAGCGCGTGCAACCGAAATCTTAGACGCATGTTTGGGAATAATTTTTTACACTGAAATCGTATATCGTCTATTCCGGCCCCCTTGCGAGTTAAAAAATGTGGCGCTGATTCACACTACAAGTCTCCGTGCATTAGAACACTAATTGGATAGTAAACATTGATTGATTGTAATTGAAGGCAGTATTTTACCTTTTCATTGCGACCATACGCATTGAATGGAGATATGTGATGTAAAAACCAGACTCAGATCGGCAAATTCAAATTTAAATTGCTTTAATCATATGAATATATTTATGTATATATACGCTTAATGAACGTTTACTTTTTGTAGCTATCAGCGTTAAGCGTACCTCAGCAAAGGTAGGCCGACAGAATAGGTACTAGTGAGAGGTCTGAGATGTGTTTCGAACGCTTTCCGCGAAATACTCGCGTAAATCTTTCAAATGTTTTTAGCGGCTGACAAAATATTTAATTGAAACTACACACACGTACACCATCATCGCAATAATAAACTTCCAATAAATACTGTTGAGAAAATCTCTTTATTATGATGAAATATGAATTGGCATAAAACGTTTCAAATCAGAAACAAGAAACAAAGATATAATTTATGACGCTATTTCTCCAAAAGAAAATATCCAACACATAGGATTTAGCATTTTAACATTTAATAACGAGTGCAATTTTCCGTAATAAACAAGTAATCAAAATGTTAGTATAAGTCGAGGGGTACACAAAAAAAGATGAAAGCTTTATAACATAACATGAACTAAGGAACGATTCCAATTTAATTATCCCGATCACAAGCCCCGCCCATTCGAAATCGAACGATCGTAAATCAACAATAATAACGCTCGTGCTTTCCTCTTTATTGGCCAAACAAATCTTTATAAAGACAATTACACGGTCGTTAAGGAACAATTAAATGTACTCGAATGGATTTTTAAAGATTTGGGGTTAATTTGAAGTGATATAAAAACAAAACGCCCATTTTGTACTATTTCGCAAATTAAAAAAAGAACTCGCCGGCATCGCCAAACTCAGGTAGAAAAACAATTCAAAGAAACGCCAGCGATATGCAAATGTAAATAGTTCTTCCTATTTAGAATTTTAAAGTCCATAATAATCAAGCAATCAACCTGTCAATATGTGATATTATAAGATGAGGGCGCAAAACATTTAATTAAGGTTATATTAAAGACTTTTTTTATAAGGTAGACTAGTAGAATGTATTGAGACGTTTCGTTAGACAATATATTTTGATGTGTAAAATTCGTATTTCACTTTCTTCGTCGCTCCATCGAATTCCTTTAGTTGAAGGTACAGATTACAGAAAAAAACCTTTAATCAGATATAATGTTATCTCAGTTTGTAACATGAGAAAGGTACTTTGTTCCTGAAGCCGTTGGCACGAATGGGAGCAAAAAAAATTGCATACAAATTTTATCTCAGATAGATAAATAGGAGATTGTCTGTCTGATTTTGTGGGGATTGTAAAAATATACGAAGCTGTCAAGATAAAACACATAGCTTTGTCTTAAACAAAATGGTATTCAATTTTTGTACAAATCAGGTAGTAACGTTAAGAGACCAAATGATTTCTTTTATTGCTCGGCAATAATCGTATGTAACTTTGTTTAGTGTTATGGAATACGATGATCAAAAGGTGAAAAAGAAAGATTTATTAAGTGAGAACAGGTGTATGTAAAGAAGTTATAACTTCAAACGGTGCAATTCACTCTTTCATGAATACAGAAGAGAAGCCTATAAAATGTAACGAATGAATTTAAATGTTAACGAGCAATAACGACATGGGAACACGAAAAGAAATTTTACATTACGTTAGTTCGTGCAGTTCTTGAACATTTTCAATCACCAATCACATTAAATCCGTAATTACGTATATGTCGTTTAACAAATGCTTAATATTTAAATCAACCAATAAGTATGTCATTGACGCGGAAACACAAGAGACATTGAGGAAATGGAGCGAGCAACGCCGCGGGCGGTCGTTAGTCGATTAATAAATATCAAAACTCTTTAGATAGGAAGTAACGATGACACATTTAAGTGTCTCATTTCCAAAAGACACAAGGTAGACGTCATAAAAAAAAAAACGTCGTACGGACCCACACACAGTGATATTTCCACAAATCGATAATTCTATCAACGTGCGAGACAAATACGAAAATACGGATCAAAGTGTTTTTTAGTCGAGGAACGACAAATGTCAAGCATAAAAGGCTCGGTAGCAAACACGTGTAACATATTGTCTAACAATATTTACTGTTGCTTTATTAGCTGCGGGTCCGAATGAGAATGAAAAACAAGCGTTATTCCAATTTTCAAAACAGATGTGACAATGATGCACATTATGGCTTCAGTGATGTAGTATTCTGACACAAATCTACTCCAGATTAATAATACCGAAATGTATGTTCGTTATATAGAAAAAAACTATAGTCATGGTATTATGCATTTTTAAAAGAATTACGTCTTGAGAACGGTGTTCCAGAATAAATAATGGCTGCTATGTGGTAAGACTCATACGAAAGTATATGAGCTTGTTTCATCTAATTGCACACATTCGTAAGTAATTACGCACTCAGTAAATATACAGAATAGATTGCTACATTTCTTGAAAATATCGAAAACTTTTGGTTTTTTTTTCTTAATCAATATTCTGATATGCGAGCATATAAAGACACACATATATATTAAAATATTTTTGACCAACACAAGCGCATTGTCTGATTGTGAGCACGCCGTGTATGACGCTGGCGAATAATTAGCCGCCAGTCTATTCAATAGATAATAAAGGCGCCCAGACAAAAACAAACGACGGTCAAGAGACAAATGTTAAATAATTCTCATTAAGTTCATTTAACAACTATCCACATACCTACGAGAGGATGCCAATAAAATTCAAATCCAATTGCATCGGCCCTTGATTTACAACGAATCAATAAAAGGGAAGGCTATCATTACCTTTTTTATAGCGCTGAATAAAAGTAATGTACTGACCATCCAGAAAGATAGCTTAGACAGCGTTAAGTTGAGATTTTTGTGCACTACAAAATGAACTTTAGACGTATTATTTACGATTTATAATTAAAACACTATTGTTCCTTACAATTAATTACATATATTCAGTATCCATGCGAACATATAAAGGGTGAAATAATTCACTCACTTACACAGATAAATCAGTGCACATCAGAATTAGCGACGGCGGTCTGGGCGTATATGACGTCTATATATCAACTGCGACTCACAACGGCATGAGTACAATAGATGAATGAAAAAAAAGGGCTGAGAGATGGCTCGTAAAATAAAACAAGGGCCTACGTCCGGAGATATGTCAAGATACGCTGCGGCGGGGGGCGCGCGCCCGGCGCCGGCCGAACTCTGAGACCCAATTAGACGCACACCTTTTGGACATGTGCTCTTGCTCGGAGCTAACTAATGCCTAAAAACGCGAGGATGCGGGACCACTAACATCCGTTACCGTTTATCACTTTTCTCCACAGGGGACTCAAAATAGCGATCGTTGCACCTACCCAAATATAAGTGCATGCATAACGGGCTATTTTTGCAATTTTAAAACTGTCCTATTAAAATAAACTATACAAGGAAAAATGCAGTTTATTTTAAATATAAGCAAGTCGATCAATAATTCTGCGGCAATAATATTACGTACGACCCTGACTAGATCAGGAAAAAATGTGGCCTAAGAATAAATGTAAGCACCACTTTGGTAAAACCTCGGCCCAGAACGTCAATGTACCGGCATATTAAATGTGAACTATTATAAACCAACAATAACGTGTGCCATTCTATGGAAAGCTAGAAGTTTAGGTTCCTTTAGAAAGTTTAGATTAGCGTACAGCGGAGTTGAAATAGCCTCAGGAAAACTAATTTATGTATCTACCAGTTAACTTCAGTACATGTTGTCGGTCAGAATAGTTGGAAAGCAATTACGACACATGAAACTTCGTAACCGGCGTCTAGACTTTGGGTTGAAAATTTATGTGAATCATTTAAGTCAGTTGTGAAGACGTTAATAACCAGATGCGCTAGCGCAGCGCCAACGATTAATGGAATAAATCAATGCATTGGTAGAAACGGAATAACATAGTGACATAATACGCTACGCGATTTACTCATGCAGTATGGGAAATCTGTCCTAAAATTGATGCAAATGTCCCTTTTTCTAACGTGAAGGCAATATCAAAAGAGCAAAGAGCAATTACCGACGGCCGCTAATCTGAAGGAATAGACATGTATATTGGAAAAGAGCTGCTAATGTACCTACCAGCTTTTGTTTATCGTTGGTTACAAAAACTGTCTATCCACACGATTTTAAATTTAGTTCGACATTTGAAATTTCATTCTTTTTTATAATATATAAAACTATCTTTCGTTATTGTATGCTGCCAGTCAAATATCGACGTGGCTACATCTAATTTTAAAATGTTCGCATATCCTCCAAATATCCTCCTCCGTATATCATCCAAATTATTACAACTATTGTTAATTGAGTTGGCTGTGGATTGTGAAAGGGCTCACCTTTGTTTTTACAAGTTTCGCGTTCTCCTTGCACATCTTCGCTAACGCGTGGTACTCTCCTCTCGCGGCGCACAGTATCCATTGCTTCTGTTTCGAGTCAAGCGGATCGGAATCCCCTTTGTGATCCAACTGTGAAGTTACGAATAAAGGAAATATAAACACTGTTATTTTATACATCCTTCTAACCGTTTGAGTAATAAGAAAACATTAAAAAAAAATAGCGACGATTTCCATTTAAACTCATTCCCGTTCGCGTTTACATCAACAGCAATACAAATTGCCCATGTTTTCATTATTTAATGAATTGCTCTTTATGTGCACCTGACGGGGAAAAACTATCATATTGGTAGACTTAATGCTATAACAATTCGACCCCAATAGCAACAAGCTGCCTACTGATCCCTTAGCACTTCATGTAAGAAACAGTCTTACTTACGGTAGTCTAAGCTACAGTCGATTACTCTGAGTGCTAAAAACATTTGGGCAGAGTTGGTGCCGCCTACCTCGCCTTCTAACGAAGTATAGCCAGCAGCTCTCTTCGAAAAAGAAAGCCAGAGCCAAATATTTTTTCTGGAACTTTCCTTGCATGTTCGCGAAAAGCTTACGTGTCTATAGAAACGAGTATTAGGCTGGACTCCAATGTGGCAGCATTAACATAACATTTTACCATAGGTACAGAAGCTATAACTATTAGATTAACATTACATTAACACCGTAGGGCTATTTAACTGTCAATAAACACAGAATGTCGTAAAACGATAGTAATTCGTTATTGTTTATGGGCGATGGAAACTCCGTTGATGGATATACATGACAGTTAATTTAATATATTATTTATCAATCCGCTAATTTGAAATTAAATTGATTTTGTAAAAATAACACTCACGGACACTCTATCTTCGTCGTCGACATTCTGTGAACAAAAAAAGAAACCTTTTAAAACAATTATTAAATTACTATGGAAGGAGTAATTTACTTAACGTAGCCTATATTAAGCGATAAGGACGGAATTAGTCACGAATAAGAAAATATCAACGAGATCTTTCTTATTGCTCTCGTATCTTATTTCAGGATCTCTTTATATCTTTTATATCTTTTGTGCATCCTCTGCGGTATTCTTTACCTCGCAACGTCCGTAACACGTTCAATTAGATTCATATGGCAATGCCATATATTGATAAAGATAAAGAAGATATAAAAATGAATCACCCAATTTAAATTGTTCAAATAAACCGCTTTCGCCATACGCACAATCGTACATAACGGTCGCATTAACAAATAAACTACATCATCGCATTCAACGTATGAAAACAAAAGATTAGGATTATAAATAAAGACGATATTTACATACATAATAAATATCTTAAAGACACATATAAATTAATCGGAACCTAATATTTCAAAATTAATAAATGAGTACTTATATTGTGAAAATAATATTTTGAATTAATGGTCAATAAATTCGAATTCTCCCGTCTTCAAGCTTGCGTTGCGATTGTGCACGCAGATGGAATGTCATAAGTGTTTAAGCGCAAGTAGTGTATTTAGGAGTCGTATCGAGTGTAAAATAAAGTTTATTTTGCAACGATGATTTAGTGGACTTACGAGTTATGAGGTCGGCGCGGCCGGCGTGCGTTGCCCAGCATGACCACTTTACCACCTGTCGTTACATATTTATGTCTACACTATTGGCCTCACTGTTAGGGACTTCGATATTGACAAGATAACATCCTTAATGTGATGTGTTTGATTTAATAATAAGATTAAGTTTGTTCGTTGCCGGTTTTCGGTTTCTGCGGTAACGACAATTAACCATTGATCGAGAAAACAATTAATTTCAATTCGTTTGGGGCACGTTAATCGTTTTACCTTTATCGTTGTATGTAAAACAATTTAAATGCGTAGGAAGACATAATTCAGTGCAACTATTAAATTTGTTGGACAAAAATAGAACTTAATAAAACGCTCCCTTCGACTCGATTGGAACTGAGGTATTGTTAAGAAAGTGTTCGTGTGGTTGTGAATAGCCATAATAAACGCGGGCTGATTTGTCCCACGTAACAATGGTGTTCGGGTATCGTGTTCGCAACTAGTTAATTCGAGCTCCAATGTACTGTAATCTGCAATATGAATGAAGATCACAAACAGTTTAAAGCCTATTGTGACAGACATTGGCAGGTTACAAGATAATGAAAGTTCTATACTGGTAATACACGAACGCTTTCAACGTCTATAAATGATAACAGAACTTACACGAATCACGGTACGAGAGATATGATTGCGCAAAAACATTACGCTTTTGCTGAGTTCTTTATTCATTTTTTTTTTAATAAAAATTGATAAATTAGTTACACAATCTGGTTACATTAACATCTAACAAATATAATGAGCGTGTAAATAATTCAAAAGTATTTCAACTCAAAAGCGGCGCGCAGGAAAGAAACGTAACAAAGAAATTTGCACTGTAAACAATACAAGGTTTTTTTTCCTGAAGTGTCAATTAAGAAGTGAAATGTGATTCATTGCTCCGGTCTTCACTCACGAAAGTGTGAATAGCGGCATTAGAAAATAATAAATGTGAACACATCGTTGCTACATTGGTACTCTACTACATTATACTGTACTGATAATTGATTTTAACGATATTACGCGCGAAGTATGACTCTTTAGACGATTTGTGAATTTGATCCTGGTTATTGGAGCCAAATCTATATGACATTTAAATGTAATATACTTCTTTGTTGCCTGTTTTATGAATGAAGAATGTTATTTTTAAAGATCATCTTCAAAGAACTTTGGGTACCTACGTATCGCATCCACTTTAGCGTTGGACAGTCGGTTACAAGCGAAGAGACGTTTGGTGTCTCTCAGAAACGGTTTTTACACGGGCCAACTCGCGTCCCTTATTCTAAATATAATATACAGATTTTCATTTAATCATGGCGAAAATTAGATTATGCGATAATTTAAATAAGGTTCATTTTCAATAAACTAAAATAATTTAAGGTAAGCAAACCTCTACGGCTGAAAGTTCTCCCAAATGTTCCCAAATATCTCATTTCAGCAGAATGGTTTTTTTCACCCTTTAATGGTCCACTGTTCAGCCTAGTGTCCTCCCATAGTGAGAAGGATTTAGGCCATAGTCTACCACGCTGACCAAACTCGGATTGGTAGACTTCACACACCTCAGAAAATATTTAACAAATTTATAACATAACTAACGTGTGGTGCAGGTTTCCTCACGATGTTTTCCTTCATCGTTATAGCAAGTGATATTTAAATTCTAGTTATAAAACGCACGTGGTAAATCAGAGGTGCGTGCCAGAATCGAACCTAGACTCCCCGGAGTGAGAGGCTGAATTTCAAAGCACTAGGCTATCAGCAGCACGGTTAATCACATGCATTCAGAAAGAAGATTAGTAAACAACAGTAGAACATTAACAGGGTGAAAACAGATGAGAGAAAATTCATAAAATCTTACTGACATTACGACCGACAGATCGAAATCAAACGCACACAATTATTATCTGCTTTACGTAAATACTTCACAAGGATGACACAAAATAAATATCTCATTTTACTTCAACATAGATTTTAACGGACACATAGACCATGCCCCCATAATCGAATGCTCTGAATGTATAATAACATGGACCATAGGTCGTTTGGAAGTTGAAGGTGACTATTCGGATGTGGAATTTGATCGATGTCACGGTTGGCGCGGGTTATTTTCGAGAGGCACAAGGCAAAGTTTAAATTGAGAAGAAAAAGAATTCGGAATATATCGAAAGGACGTACGATCGTCGGCAGTGTGTCGCCGTAGGGCCCCGTGCCCCATCGTGCGCGCCTCTCGCCGGGACGCCGAGCGCATCGGGGTGTTCGCGCAGCCACATTATGGTGGCGACGGCACGATATTACGATCGATACACCTCATACCATACCGGCGCGTCTTATTGTTATAGGCATATTGCTAAATGAAATTTGCTTGTACGTACAATTGTACGCATAATAATGCAAAAATAATAAATACTAGTCGCGTTTCCTTCTACAAATCTGTACTATGTTTGCTTTCTTTCTTACTTTAACAAATTAATACTAATTTGTAAATATTTGCAAATTATACATATTCATATTCGAACAGCGCTTGACATTAGAGTGTCCTTGATAAAATTAATCACAGTTGTGACATGTGAACTGACTGTCGTTAATATTGATGACACTAGACACGATGCGTTTAACAAGATAAGACTGAACATATTTACATTAGTAACACTAATCACTAGTAACCCACAAGCACAACAGTAAAATTAACACTACACGCAGCGTCAACAAAATGACGGATCAGCTGTTCCGCGGAACCTCGGCAAATGTATACAGATAAGATATAATGATAAACACGAGAACGGAGACTGCGACAGTTTTTGTACATTCAACGTGTTCTAACACAATACAAAGATACAATTATTTCATAATATCAGACAACACCATTATTCACGTAGAGTATTTCGTGTAAGACAGCGATATCGTTTTTCTATTAAGAAACGTGCAATGATCGATGCGAACATTCAATTGTTTCGCCTTCGCGAGGCGTATTATGCTATCTCACTTTTATCTCTCGATAGCTGGCAGCTAATTCACCCGTTGTTCCTATTTTCCATCACATCGACAAGGCTCGTTAATTGTGGCATCCTCGTTGTTGATGGCTGCAAGTGATTCTCAGGCAAGAATAGCAGAGAGAGAACAATGAAATCGGTCATATTTTCCTGCCAACCCGCAACGGACCGTGGTACCTTATCTCCCGGATCGCGCATATCAACTACAATGCATTTATTCAAATTGAAGATGACGTACACTTAAAACGAAGCTCATTTTCGCCAACTTCATGAAGGATTTACGATCGCTCGAGTCGGTTATTAATTAAACAATAGACGTTGCTAAAGGATGTTACCCCCTAATTGATTGTTTACAAGGCAATAAATCGTTATACAACACATACATATGCGTTATTAAATGCAATTTGTACGTGACGCATGTAAACAGTTTTATTCGAATCCATTAAACAGACAACACGAACCTTTGAACTGTTTAATGACATAGGCTGCATTTAAATTAAACACGAGATGGGACAGCTAAAGTAACATAAACTTTACTGAATTGCTTAGCCACAAAAGCGAATTGAAGTTCGAGTGCAACACTTACTTAGAAACCGCTGTAAAAAACTCATATAAGAGCGCAGTCGGCATCTCGGTGCACCATTAACAATCCAGATTCCAGTTAAACTACGGATAAATTTGATTTAGTGAAATCGATAAATAAATTAAATTGTGTCAATAAGTGCATACGTATAAATATATATTTAAGACCAAAACAACGACATGGTCCCCGCGACGCACGAATGACCTTTTTTTGATGTCTTAATGGCGCACGTGCGCTTTAGAGTCACACGACGGTAATTGTCGAGGGACAATCGACCGCAAGTCACGAGGTATCGACATGTTATGCACTATGAATATTGATCCTTATATTCAATTTGAACTGTTTCGCTAATATAACTGAGGTTTATAGCTGAAACGTTTCGGAGTATTATCAAAATTATGGTAGTATCTAAGTGCTATAAAAGATCCTACACGATATTACGACATGATATTATATGTATAGTGGTGGAAGATTGTGAGACTCGCCTTTGTAATCGGCTCTCATCCGAAGGAAGCGGATAAAAAACTTAACGTTTAAGCTCTTCGAACTTAAAGTATCCCTTTTATAGCTCAGCGGTGGAAGAGAGCTGCACTTTCATAAAACCTTTGTAGATTAATTTTTTGAAAGTATTTCAATTGACGAGCGGAAGCGAATGTCGACGGTCTATTTCAGTGTTGATTTATACGTTAGGATCTCGCCCGAGCGGGTGGCAATATGGCATATTAGTGAGAAACGGATTGTTGGCTTATAATTTATTAGCTTCCGCGTCGCCCGTAAGTGAACTTTAATATAACAGAACTCATGTCAATCTAGTTTGAGAGCGTATAAGTGCACTAATTGTTGATGGGGTGGCGTTAACTATTTAGGTATATTGATTTATGGGCGCTCTCGGATTGCTAGTGACGTAAGCAAATCGAATAAACAGACTAATTGGCTTGCGGAACAGCGATAACAAGCTGATAATGTTTAATACGTTCAATAGTTAAGTTACACGGGTTCCGAGATATAAATCTCCCGAGTTGATGTATTTTAACGAATACGAGTACACCTTTAAGCGAGGTTAATGTGAGCTCTCGTCCTTTTAATAGGGTACACTGTGGCGTACGTGGTATAAAGCAATTGTAAAGTCCATTAGGTGTGCGGAGGCGTACGCGACGCGACCTAATATTTGTCATTAGAAGCTTTTGTTGTTCGCGTTGTAAGCTACCCTCACAGAGGGTGTCCCGTTCGTATGAGCTGAAATTATTTATTATATAAAATGTTGTACCCACAACGAGCATCCCTCTTCGGTTATATTTGGAATGTGCCCTTCGGGTATAGTGATGCGATGCTCATTTAGGTCAATGTTGGCGAGCATTATTTTTATTATGGTTCAACGGATGCATAGTGAAGCATTTTTTTCGACCCTTCTATTGATCCACTGATGGACTCCGGCCTTGTCTTATAGTGAGAATGTTTTAAAGCTGGCTGGTTCATTTATAGCATCTTTAACAGAATATTTATATTTTAAGTTATCAAATGCCCGTAATTTCCGACACTCAGAGATGTGCGCCATGATTAGAACGTAGATCTCCAGAGTGGGAAGCTAAAATCCAAGTCAACAAACTATCATTGATAGAGAAGCATAATTTTACAAAAACTTAATACATTGCAGTTGAGGCTATTCAGGTGTAGACGAGTAGAAGTTGCAAAGGTGTTTGTGTTACCGATTTCCTTTCTTTTAGATACACTGACGCGATCACGAGAAATTATTATCGATAATAATCAGATTGAACGTCATTTTGACCGCCAAAGGGTCACAACGAAGGTTTTACAATTCAATTAGCCCCGCCAGGTGTCGACGGGTAGGAAACTTTTACCGGGACCTCAACACAATATTTTAATATTCAAAAGAGTTTTATTAGAGCAGATAACGATATTCATATAATAGTTTTATATTATTCCGCCTTTCCGCTCCCACAATGGTTCGATGTTTAAATATTTAGTGTTATTTAATTTCTATGTTCGGAATCAACACAACGTTATAATGTTTATGCACGGACAATGGGTATAACAGTCGAGATTCTGTTTCATTCTACACTGCACTACACTTTATCACGTGTTATGAACATTATATGAGTGTGCCGCTCTGCAACGCACCTGCATATTTCTACGCTAATTTAAAAATTGAAACACAAATAATTTTAATTAAATCCATGGACTGATTCGTGTACATTCACCGCCGCTAAAATAATGCTCACACATTATCCTGAATAATATTTATAAAAATACAAAACATTTATCCGATTACACAACATTCATGTATTTACGAAATGTACGTTCACGGAACACAAATTCGGGTGGAAAGCGGACAAAACAATATGTGCACAGAAAATTCGACCATTTTATGTCGTTTTCGAACTTTTATTCTTTACAAAATATACCTATATTTCATATCCAACGTCTTGCACGATTATTTTTTCTTAATAACGTAATAATAATAATAATAATATCTTTATTTCAGACAGCGTCCATATTGCACTTACAAAACATCATATTATACATAACC
>DWQT01002139.1:0-14811 GCA_018244895.1 Myscelus amystis hages | reverse complement strand
CCGCGCCCTGACCGCCGCCGCCGCTGGCGCTGCCCACCGTGGCCACGGCCGCCGTCGCCGCCCGCCGCGCGCCCGCCCCCGGCGCAGGGACGCTCGATGATCAGTCTCCAAGTAGTGCGACCAGTGCACGGTAGAATTGCAGCACTAGTGATCGCTTCGAATCTGGTTAGCTATAGATTCATACTGAACATGGTGCCAAATAACTGAGGTGACAGCAAAAGAATCGTTTGGAGTATTAGATACTCCCGGCCTGAGGAATGTCACTCGATGTCCGGACAGCGCTACCAGGAACATTTCCAGCCTTGTATGATTACGATAAGAATGTAATTGGAATAAAGATGCCATTGACGTGTAATCAATATTGGCGAGAGAATTGTTCTTGACCTTCCCCAACAGTCTTTATAGTTGTGGTGTAGTGCGGTACCTGCCAGATGTCTATGAACTTGTTACTTGACGCTGGCATGTAATGTGCAACGCACAGAATTGCGATACAAATGTTATTGCAATGGCCAATAATGCCCAATCAATACTACACGACTCTTATCTCATATTATTGTAATTATAAAAATCTTCTGTACTCAATGTTATTGATGTTAACTCATAATAAAAGTGAAGTAGGTTTCTCTCTCTCTCTCTCTCTCTCTCTCTCTCTCTCTCTCTCTGTTACTTCATGTTTTAATCACTTGCATAGTGTACTGAAACCCAAAAGTTATTAGTAGATACACTTATTATTTTTCGATGTATCATTAATAAATAAAAATTGCATTCTATTGTTACGAATGCGCTGTACATACTTTACTGCATAGGTACATATTTTATTAATGGATGTTATTAGACTCAAACAAACGATAGGCCGTAATGCATTTTTTTCCCCCCTTTAATGGTCCCCTGCTGGACCGGGTCTCTTCTCAGACCCTTCTCTAGTGAGAGGGATTATTGAATATTGAAATATTAACACCAAACTATGTACAATCATCAACATGCGAATAAAAATTATTATTAAAAATGCTTCTGTTCTAGTGTACCTTACCAGAAGTGAGATTTTATCTTAATATTTTCGCACCGTAGTGAAATTTTTGCACATTTTCTTATAGATTATAATATCTAATACAAGAGTTGTCAGTGTCCAAAACGCTTTGTAAGTAAGGTCGAAAAAATCGTCAAATCTATGGTCTGTCCATCGGAAGTGTGAATTTATACATAATGTAATTCTTAATTTAAGAAATAATGGAAATTTGCTTCTCAAAATTTATTAGGACGATTTCACATGAAAATTTATAGCTAACGCATATTTATTCCAATAATTATGATAAATCTATTTATAAGCTAATCGAGATTCCTTAGAGATACGTTTAAATTATATTTAATATTTTAAAACGGTGTAGGTGGTAAGTCTTAAAATTTTACTGTGCATATATTTAAATGTAAAAGCGAATACTTATTTTACCGCGCAGCTAAACATAAACGTCTAAATTTGACCGCCTAAAATTATAATAAGACAAATTAATATTCTAACGCTCGTTCTGCTATCCGCCGGTCAGATGATTCAGTTGTAAAGATATATTAAAAATAATGTACATTAGTCGCTATGTTACATTAAACCATTATACAGCTAATCACAAATTATACATCGATCTTTTGATTGTACTTACTTATCCAATGTTATTAAATTTTATCAGTACATTATTTATTTATACATATCGAGGCCTACTTAACTCTCGTTATAAAATGTAATAATTTTATATTATATCAAAAATAAAAGATTACGTATAAAAACATGTTTCAGTATCACAGATGCCTTCATAGCGAAGTGCGGGTGGAGGCTGTCCGCTGGACACGATGGATTTATCGAGTGAACGGCGCGCGGTCAGCGACTCGTGAGCGATTTTTAAATAAAACTTAATATAATTAGTATCTTTATTCTAAAAAAAACAAATACACATGTACGTCAGACGAGAACAAATCAGTGTAAAGTTAGACTTGTCACAATACAACCCAAGGCGGCGGGCGCCGCGGCCCGGGCGCGCTGCGGCCGCGCTCGGGCGGCGGGTCTCAGTAGAACACTATTCAATTTACATAAATGCATTTTTCCTAATGCTTATTTTGACATGATTTGATGCTACCCATATTGATAATTCAATATAATCTTAAGCTTAACCGTC
This sequence comes from Myscelus amystis hages, assembly GCA_018244895.1. Classification (NCBI taxonomy): domain Eukaryota; kingdom Metazoa; phylum Arthropoda; class Insecta; order Lepidoptera; family Hesperiidae; genus Myscelus; species Myscelus amystis. Next base: position 12,649 of record DWQT01002139.1, on the reverse strand, counting down.
TAACGTTATATTTAAATAGGATCAACCATCGGAATGGTCCAGAGCGATTGGAACGACACCCGACGAACCTGTCGATTCGGTGGGCGAGTGGAACATGCGATAGACTATAGATAATTATCGATATTTTCTATAAATACCAGTACTAGTAAAGGGCGCACGAGGTGCATTTTATTAATATCAAGAAAATTCGTTTGGTTGCCGACCCGTAAATAGGAAAATCGATATCAAAAATAAATTTTACACACTAAAAAAATACGCCAAGGATTAATTACAACTAGTAATTTCCGTTTCATTATTATCGAAACGCTCCTCGAGTCCAGTTCTATAGAAATAGATATTTATAAAAAAGATAACGTATTCTAACAACTAAACGACGGATACCGGATGGCAGCGAGCGGGCGGCGGCCGCGGGGAGCATTACCGGCGTAAATGGCCCTCACCGTCTTCCCGATAAATCAATTCCAAGCCGGTATCCCCAAAAATCATTTCAAAATCCAATGATTTTTCACGTACAAAAATAAGAAACTATTTTACAGGAGAAGGCGCGACATTCGCCACTGTACGGCACCGTCCACACAGAGCCGTAAATATTTTGGAAGACTCATGGTTACGGAATCACAATATCACTACCGGGTGATGCGTTCGGAATATGTTATTATTGCAAAGTGGAGATATCTTAGTTATAAAAATAACCTAGTAACAATATATGTAGTATGAAACACTGGTATATATATATATATATATGTTCCGTTATAAAACAGAGATGGCGCCACCCATACGCAGCGGACCGTCGGCTTTCAACACTCCATAAACCGCGGCAAAAGTAGAGAACTTACATGGCGCTAGTTTCTCCACGGTGCTAAATTCATAATTGGAATTTCGTGTATATTTTAGTGTATACATGTGTAAATGTCGTTGCGGCGTGCAGCGCCATCTGTCGGGGCGGCGGCGGACGGCGCGGCGGGCGGCGGCGCTAGCGGCGGTAGGGGTGGTAGGAGGCGGCGGGCGCGGCAGCGGACGAGTGGCCGCGCTTGGCGGGCCGCTGGTAGCCGTCGCCCGAGCCGCCCGTGTACTCGTACTCCTCACCTGCACAGAGCCACGGATCAGTGCGCCGCCCGCAGGTCGCGCTCGCGTCGCAGCAACGTTCACAAGCAATCGTCACTCTAAATAATTCCATTGCAAGCTGTAGATAATAATTGAAACACTCACCGCACCACGCACCTTTCGCCGATGGTTCTACTACATTTTTACTGTATGCAGACAGATGGATACGAGCTACGGCGACTTCGGTAAATGTAATGAACGCATAGTCTATTGGTATTATACTGTGTATTACAATCTAAAACTCTCATAAAGATTCGATTCGATTAAGAATACCACGCTTTCGTCGTTACGGGAAATAAGAAAAATATAAATATGTGTCAACAGTACGTTCTATACACCTATAGGCTGTGTGATACCTACCTATCTAATTTATTATTCATACGGCTAAATAATTCGTTACGAATAGCGTACTAATGTCTAGAGTGTAACATCTAAGTAGAATTCGAGAGTCGACACAGTGACTGAAAATGTGAATCGCCAACAAAACCTGAGGCCGTCGCGGAAATGTCGGAAACGTTACAGAACGACAGCTGCGGCGAGACCATCCCGCCGCAGTACATCATGGGCACCTGCCGACATACACGGTTCACTGACGCTCGAGGCGACCGTACGTTGGCAGCATTTCTGAATCTCCTCTAACTGAAAATCTTTTCAATGTCAGCCGTGGGCACGTGCAGTGTGCGTTAGACGTTAGCTTTGAATGTTTGCGGGTTTCAAACACGTTTTACGGCGGATCGTTTATTCAAAATGTTATTGGGATCCTCGTTTGGACGTTCGTTACAAAGCAATATGGATGGGAGGCTTTTTTAGATTAAAAATAATATAGAAAATGTCACAATTCGTAACCTGTGGCGGCGTTCCGATAGCATCGTTAATCTGTGGCATTTGTGAGTACTTGGGACTACCCGCGCTGCTGGCTACACCGTCGCCCTCTGTCGCACAAAACTTGATATTACTACAAATACACGTCCGTAACGCTGGCCCGCCACGTCCCAATATATCTGCGGCCGTAGTCTACTGCTGTGATCCCAGCGGCCTACCTAGTGTTGCCAACCTAACCACGACAAACACCATTATACTTTACTTCACTCTTTTATGTTTACTTCTTAATTAAAAATAAATTGTCGGTATTAATAATACTGTTTTCAACGTCGCTTGAGTCTGGGAGCCATAGAAACATTATAAAGCGCTTAAGGTTAAAAAATATTCAAAAAGTTTTGAACGAGTTATTTTAGTTCGTGCAAAAAGCTCCAAAACATATAATTTAAAAATTTTAAAAGCAATGTAAATATTTTTTTTTTAACTACTGAAATGGAGCTTTATTTAACCTCCGATTTCAGTATACTTTATTTTTCATACAAAAAGTTTGGCAACACTAGAACCTAACTAGTAAAAAACCGTAAACCTCGTATGAATTGTTATTCGCACGTAGGTATATGTTGGACGGTAGATGGACTCCGTACATACGGCACCGCTACGCAGAACTAAACGTTAACATCTACATAATATATACAAATTTAATTCTGTGACGGGCGTAGCGACAAATTTATTACAGATTCATAAGATTGTAGGCTAAGATAACACACAAGGCAGATATAATAATTATTTAAGTCTTAAGAAACGGCGCTAGTTTCTTCGAAATCGGACGTTGCTATGAATGCAAGCTCAGTAGCTACCCAATTATTATAATCTGCTCAGTGTATTTAAGTAATAAAATATAAGGCCGACTAGTGAGAGGTATTAGTATTATGATAATATATACTTTACCATAGGCGTGTTAGTACATGCATAGTGGTTTCTGCTAGTGTTTCGATATAATATATAAAAAAAAAAAAAATTAATGGAAACGGCCAGTGCCCACGTTGCACTCGTGTGTGTAATGTAGTTGCCTGTAACACTATTGCGGTCTCCCGGCCGAGGGTATAAAAACAAAAATTATGACGACTCGTCCAGTCACGTCCGGGGGCTAGTCTAGGGGCAGGGATTGTGGTTTCAAACATTAAAAATGCCAGTGGTATTTTGAAATTTTTGATTTCTTTTAATTATCTACGTTTTATAATGTCCTTAAAGTAGATATATATATATATATATCATCATAAGATATCTCAAATATTTGCAGTGGTAATATTAATATTTTAATTATTCAACCAGTAGTAATTACTTAAACCATTAAGATAGAAGAAGCTTAATAATAGGAAACTACGACAAAAACCGTTTTATTTTTTTTCCATTACATTACAAACTACATACTTATGTTACCAGTTAAAACTAACTCTAATATATACCCAAAATACCTAATATGAATAATGCATAATTTCTACTTCAAAAACCTTAAGTGTTATGTTATGTGATAGCACTTTTAATTATTACATCGAATACTTCATCGCGTACAAGCTTCTCGTCTTACTTTAGTGCTTCGGTTAAAATTATCAATTAAAACCGTAATTAACTAATTATCATTAGGTAATCAATGTTAAAGAAAAATTAAACAAAAAAATAACAACAAGGACGCTCATCATGTAAGTCTATCATAATTTTCCTTTTTATATACGAACATAGGGTGGGCCTCGAGGCCGCGCTAGGGCTACAGTAGTCTAGTACGTTACATTACACAATCTAGATAATAGTCTTACAGCCGAGCACGCGGGCGGCCGCTTCCGATTAATTACATTCCATAGGAGACGAACACAGGCGTGCGGCGCGCGCTCCGCCGCCGGCGCTACTTCGGCACTATTGTACATCAGTCGATAGTTCACCTAATCATTTTGTATTCTAATCGAGAATAATATGTACTTTTATCAACTATAAATGAATAATATAGATTAAAAAATAATCAACATCCAAAAATTTCAAATCAAACAGAAATAAATAACAACTTGCCCTAGGTCTCGTAATAATTAATGTTACATAATTAACTGTAAAGCCTGTGCCGGTTACGATAAAGTGTGTCTCGATAATTACATTTACAGTATAGTATATAATAATCTAGTATAAATATGAGGATTTATATTAATAATACCTGCATTGATTTAAAAAATAACTTTCCGAACGTCTCCAGACGTCCGTCCGGCCAGTCTACCGCTAAGGCTAGGGGAGTCGTATAATATAATTAGTCAATTACGATCATAAGTTTATTGACGGAGCGCCGCTGGCGCGCCTCAATGACGAAATACACTTTTACACAAACATGTTGCTACTCGATAAACATACACATATAAAAACCGCGTACACTATATATAAAGTAATACAAACAAGAGTCGAAAGGTTAACTACACAACAGTACTACGAGTAAGCCATGATTAAAATATAATTCCATAAACATGATCAATATAATAATTAAGATACAGTGTGTATGTAAAGTGGACATTACGCAGTGTAACGAAATGCGGGGCGCGGGCGCCGCGCGCGCCGCTCGACAGACCGGCCTCTTAACGAGTCTTACCGTATTTGTATTTTGCTAACTATTTTAATTAATAAATTCATCCAATATTTTAATGTTCTTCACCTATATAATAATAATTAAAAACCCATATAAATAGTCTCAATCGATTTTTTTTTCACAATAATTTGCACTAAGTTTAAATGTTGAATAATCTAAAATTTCTAATACATATTATACTTTATTTAAATAAATTATACTCTTTATGTTACTTAGAAAGATTGCCGCGACGGTACATTACAAACTAAGTTCTTAAATTGTTCCGAAGGTTTGTGAGTGAGGCGCGAGCCCGTAATCTAAACACCTTAGTGCTAATTCAATATCACTGAAAATAACATAATAATTATAAAATCATCTATATATTCACTTAACTTTTTGTAAGGCATTGTTTCCTAATATTAAGAGTTGAACAATGTCGCCGCATCGGTGGTTGTACGTTATAGCTACAGCGGGAGTTACGGGACAGGCGGCCGGGAATGGAGCAGACGCTAACCTAACTAACACAGGAACGGCCGGGGACAGTGGACGAAGCGGCTCGGGAGGACACACCACTACACGTAACCTAGAGGGCAGTTTAGGCACCGACTCGTCTCATTAAATTATTAATTAACATTATTACTTCGATATATTGATTAAAGGTACGAGTTTCAACATCCTACAATTATGATCCGTTTTTTCAGTCGAGTGTTATGTTACGTTATTCATTAGAGCTAATAGAAATGTACCAATATGCGCGTTAACTATGAAACATCACAATATGTAAAGGCGTCCTCGCTATGTTTTAGCTTTAAATTTGGTACTCCGCACCCCTCGCTGGACCGCGTCACTTATTTATTTTCTTAAACCTCACGATACTCGTCATAGATAAATTATATTTTACTTACGGTGCGATCTTAAATAACCCTATACTATATACGATCAATATTATGCATTCGTGTCAACAATTCGTCTATTAAACCATTAATTAATAACAAACGCCGTCCGCCGCGCGCCCGAGCGGGGCGGCCCGCGCGCGCCGCGCCGCCGGCCGTTACTTAGCTTATCACTAAAATTTTAATCAGTCGATCGGTCAAATGATTGAGCGATATAGTACAGTAAAGGACTAACATTAAATTTAATCTAACAATGTTATTTTAAATTATAACTCAACTCGGCGACGACGCGACGCGCACGGCTGCTCTAAATATTTGGCGATCACATAAATTAAAACTTTAAAAACTATGCGACGAGAGAATCGATTAAAATTATGCTTTACAATCGAGTAAGTATACAACAATATGTACAAGGGTCCGCGCGGGGTGCGGCGTGCTCGCCGACGTCTATATCCTAAATGCTTGAGCTTCGTTTACTTAACACATACAACATTTATTTATCGTTTGTTCAATAACAATTTGGCAGGTAATTTAATTCATTAAAGTATAAATTCTATTATTTTATCAACTTAAAAAGATTGCGATAAAAAACTAAAATCCATATAAGAAACAAATTAAAATTACGAATATTATTTATACAGAATTGTTCCCCTTTAAATAGCGGGATAATTAAAAATATTTAAAATCACGTTCAGTCATAAATGTTTTGTTAAATATTAACACAATTATTTCATTATATCCCTACCGTTTTCCTAAGTCTAGTGGGTGGTAAATAACCAAAATTCTAATATTAACCATACATATCGATATATATACCAAATATTTATACAAGTTATTAGCTTAAGTTAAGTCGTTTTAGGTCATTTTCCTAAGTCGGCCACGATTAACGCGTCTGTCGAGCGGGCGGGCGCGCGGCGCCGCGCCGCCATACACTTGTAACATCACCACTACACGGAATTACGAGATCCCACCGTTCATTATAAATATGATGTCATTAAAAGAAATCATTACACTCCCAAACGAAATAATTGACAATATGAAAAAGTACCAAGAAAAAGACAAAATTTCAAAAAGAGCCCACATCCAAGAGGAAACGTTAATGTTCGCGCTCGCGGCCCGGGCGGGGCGGGCGCGGCGGGCGCGCGCGCGGGGACTGCGCCGTGAACAGATGCGAGAGCACGGCCAGCTTTAGTGATCCATCCGACGAGCCACGCCGTACCGACTACGTTGCTAGGTGTTTGATACCGTTACGATTATTATTTTCTAATTAAAATTAACGTCCTTAATTACACGTGTGGGTTTGTGTTAATGTAGTTTCGTCGGCGACAAATCTTAAACATATAATAACGATCTATAAATTGCATGCACGTAATATTTTCGTATTAATCTACAAATATTGGAATTAGCTTATATTGCATTGTTATAAAAAACCACTTCGATTCATTTCGTTTCCTTAACGTCGCCGTCGGCGGCTTATTCGGACAAAGTTCAATATTCAACTAGCACACGGCAAAGAGCGATCCGGTCTCGGTGATTACGAGCGTGGTTTAGTTTCGCATGTCAACAATGGATGCGGAGATCACGAGGGGTCACCGGAACTAAACATTTTTAAGTCATACCTTCCTACGAACGTCGGTCGGGTCGTCACAGTACGGGCCGGGATAGCGTCGACAATGTGCGTGTGTGGGGAGTCGTGTGGCGGCGCGACCGCCCGCCGCTCCGGCACCGAGGGCAACCAATTCCGCGGGAGACGGACGCGAAGGTGAAGCGATTCGATATCGATTCAAATGCGAGCGTGCCAACTACGATTGATAATTGCGCTCATATTGGGCGAGTTAATGTACAGGGTCATTTGTCCGTAGACGGAGTGGGCCGCTTCGGTAGCGACGGCCCGCGAGCCCGAGCCCGGCCGGCGGGGCGGCCGGCCGCGAGGCGCGTCCCCGCGTTGCTGCGCCACGACCGGTGGCACCGCGCAGCGCTCCGGCGCCCGAGGAGGCCGCGACGCGAGAGCTTGTTGTTCCAACGATATCGGCGTGCGCGGACTTTGCGCGAACGGCTGCGACGCGAAAGGTTCCGGCATGTACGACTGATGGTCGAAGACTTGCGAGGGGCGCGGCCGCTGCGCGGACGACTGCGGCACGAAAGGATACTGCGCGAACGTTTCGTGCGAGATACTCGTCGATGCGTCCGATTGTTGGCCGAATGATTGCGACAAAAATGTATGTTGCGCGAACGACTGAGAAGCGATCTGTTCATCCGCGAAATTATAAGACGCGTGCAATGCTCGATCGAACTGCGGGGGCGCATGGAGCTGTGGCGCGAGATGTTGCGGCGTGTCTCGTTGTGTAAATGGTTGCGTCGCATCTTGCCGTTGAACAAATCGTTGCGTCGTGTCTCGTTGCGGGGCGTCCGGTCGTTGCGCGAATCGTTGCGGCGCATCCGGTCGCTGCGGATGCGGCCGGGGCGCATGAAATTGTCGCATGAACAGTTGCGGAAGGCGCGGACGCGGCGCGGGCGGCGATGCGGGGGGCGGAGGTTGCGCCGCGTGCCGGGGCGGGGAGGGTCGCGGGGCGCGCGGGCGCGGCGCGCATTAGGCGGCGGGCCACTCCTTGCTAAACTCGTTGGCGGTGAAGTGTTTGGGCGCGTGGTGCGGGTGCGCGTGCACACCTGGCGGCTGCGCGCCCGCCGAGTGGTACTCGCCGGCGCCGTAGCCGCGCGCCGCGCCGCCGCCGTACGACGAGCCCTGGTGCCCGACGGGAGACGTTACTGCGGCGCCGCACACGCTACACGCCAGCCCTCCGACCGACCGCGGAGCGTACGCCGCTCCGATTGTACGTTGCGGTACAATTGTACGACACTCATACGTCGCTGACGCTCTACTCGCGCCGCTAGACCCGCCCCATGCGATCGCGCTTCCGCTCGATGACGCACTTTAAACTGACGCGATACTCGATATGCGAGGCCCTGACGCTCGTGGAAAATTTCTATAAAATTGAAGTGATACAAAAAGCTGACGATGGGGCCGATCTCGCGCCGCCGATTTTCGACCCGACGATTTGTCGTCAAATGTTATCATATTCATATACCATATTGCTCGCTAATCACTTATATTAGTTAAATTTATTGCAGATATTTGACGATTTATCTGACGATAAACCGTAAGGCATACAGGCTCTGCGGGCGCGTCCGATCGAACCGTCCGGTCTAGGCTAGGTATCGGCTACGTTGCTGACTGTCATGTGAGTATTAAAGTGAAAAGTACAAAAATACAAATTTCTAGAATGTACATGTAGCCGGGGCTTCGAGCAGGACGCGCCTCGCGCCGCTCACGGGAGATCCAGTTGTGGAATTTTACATACCATTACATAGCTTTCCGATCGATAAGTCAAGACATTCCACTGACGTGGTACCCCCGCGATGGCACGTTTTGTATATATATATATATATATATATATATATGCTCTCTCGTTACATTTAACATAATAACCGGTTATCATCTCTGAACACTTAAAGTACAGCTCTTAATATTATTTTATTGTTAAAATTATCTATTAATGAACCTGTAACAATATGAAAAATCCAAATTTTACTAATTTGTACTTTAAATGCCAATTTACAAGTGTTGAGATGAAACAAAGCGATTGAATCATCTCGCACGACTACAAAAATGCAACATGAATATAGAATGGAACTAAGGTAAGCTTATAACTAGTGCGGTGCGATGCCTTTTAGGTGAGCCCGCGTAATCGTCGCTAAGACCGAACCGTCCATAGTGAGAAATCCCCAGAGTTTCGCGACATTCCCTCATCCGAACCCACCCTTATCTCTAATTGTCTTTCTGGATGAGCCACTCTTGTGGGCCCTGATCGACCAACTGGAAAAGAAGAATTACAGACATCAAAGTCCCACTCGGCACAATACTCCTGATCTTTAGCAGTTTTATGTAAGTAGCGCAGAGCGTGAAGATGGACCGAGCGAAAAGCGTGTGAATTATCCCCGAGGGCAACGGTCGGGAGGGAGTCTCGGAGGGGAGGGGAGGGGCAGTGGTGATGAGAGACCTTCAGCGAAACTTGACTAGAAGATACATCTTGATTTTTCACTATGGATAGCGCGCGGCCGGGCGCTCTGCGGCGGCCGCAGCTCGTACAATCAAAAGACATCGCACGTTCGTAGAGGCCGCGAGCATGCAGCGGCGCGGCGGCACACGGACGCGGGGCGGGCCGGAGCTACCCCGGGCCCTGCGGTATACTCATGCTGCATTTCGGCTGTCAAGTCTCTTGCTGGTTTGTTTGCATTCAAGTGAGAGATGTTTTCGCTGAATTTCGCTCTTTCACCGGCCGTCGTCCTCGTCGCGCTTTCATTCGAGAATCGCAAACAAACTCGAGGCAAGTACAACCAAATTGAAGGTAGCAAAGACGAACTCGTACCGTTCACTCCTTTGAACACTCATTCCTTCGATCTACGTTCTCCTGGATGGAATAGAAGACTATCCTTTTTTTGTCTCTCATGCGCTCTTTCAAACAAAAATCACAAACAAACAAATGTAGAAATGGATGCGGGGACAAAATCAAGAAAAAAGCTAGGACGATAACGGGATAATACGGGATAGGAGGGATGCAAGCCCCGAGGTCGAGAGCAAAAACATAAAATAATTATGTAGTCAACTTGGCTGTACTTTCGTAAAAGGCACTAAATACTAGCAACGAAAATGCTATGAATACATCGCCGGGCTGCACCTCGGGTAAGTTGATACATGAACTACAGTCTAATAAGACTCTACTCTACAGTCTAATAAGTTCAATAGAACTACATCCAGTTCTGTCGTCGCCGCAGAGTGAATACATACAATTTGCGTAAATAAACACTTATCCCAGATGCAGCCGGGGCCGATACTCGCTCGGTATCGTTCGTTTCATAATGAATGGAGACAGACAGTCATAAAACAAAAGTTGTGTTTAAATAAAGATCAGTACAAAGGCGTGATGAATGAGACACCCGTCGGGGTGAGGTTACTGAATCGATCCATTATGTTTTAAAAAATAAGACGAATAAAAAAAGCCGACAACGACATCGTTCTGGGTTCAAACATTGCTATGAATGAAACTCCACGCTGCCAGTTATCGGCGATGCGGGGGCGAGCTGTCCAGTCGTATTCGATTCGTAATCGCCAAAGTAACCAAATCAAAATGAGACGAAACTATACCAACGTGGCCTCGATACGACTGGACAAGCATCGTAAAATATAATGTTAGAAAAAAATATATTATATTTCGTTCAAATGTTTAAATTAATTGCGCGTGAATATTCACATGCCCTCGTTAGTTCCCAGAGCGGCTGCTTTGAAAAGGTTTTCAAAACACACGCTGCGGTTATATAGCGCACAAACCATTACGACACCGAAACAAATTCAAGCAACATCGGGACACGCTGTATAATTTATATACAGAGAACATCGCGGTTCATGCTCGGTCAGGGAACGCAGTACATGTCTTGTGAAGTCAATGCAGCGGGTCGGTCGGGCGGCGTGCGCCGTGGTCGATATGGTGAACATGTTAGAACAACGTTTCAACCGGGAGCCGCTGCAATGACTTCACACGCCTTAACCTAATGGTTATAGTATGTAGAACCACGGCCAAAGCACATCATACTGAGCTCATTGTCACCTCGGAAGTCTTCGTTTTCTACACAGAAATACACATTTGGCAACAGTTATAAATTGTTAAGTATTACATTTATCTTATAAATTACGTGTGATTATATATTGATGATTGAGGTTCAAGCGAGATAACAAAATTATGATAATGCATATAGGTTATTGAGCGATGGCTAAACGGATGTAACATGGTTCAGTATGACATTGTATTATGATTAGAGGTAGAAGAGTTTGGTGTTTAGTGAATATGGTTACCATAACATCTATTTTAATACACTTTCATCTTCGATAGAGTGGAGTCCACGCGAACCGCCTTAGACGTGGTTAACCATAATTCACCGAACATTAAAATTCTTGTCGCTCGTGTACCAACAATTAATTCGCGAGACCTTTTAATCCAAATGTACACTTGAAAAAACTAGCATAGATCATGTTCTGAACGTTACGAGATAATAAACCAATACATTGTTTTATGAAGCGACAAGGTTGTAGTTTCGAATAATTAAATGACTGATTGTTTTACTACGTGCACGTTCGGTCGGCGGCCTCGCTCAGTTGGCACACGCGTGCGACGCTCGTGTACGCATGTTTCGGTGCATCAAGGAGTCTGGATAGATGATTCGTTGCGAGATTGCAATACTTAAAGCATACATGTAGTTATTTCAACTATACAAAATATTCGTGTACTTCAGTGAAATCGTTCCAAAGTGATAACCTTTGATTTCTCATTAAAATATTGTTACATTGTAATCCGTAAGGAAAGCATCGTAAAATATAAGGGTAACAAAGACGAAAATTGAACGAGAAAAAAAATTGTTTAAGCGATGTATGCATTACAGTGTGGCAGTCTCTGGTGGAGCGGCGTGAAGGGGCGCGCGTACCTGGTCCTGCTGGTAGGCGGGCGGGTACTGCTGGTACGTGGAGTAGTCGGCCGACGAGCTCTTGGACAGCGCCGCCGACGACAGCGCGCCGGTGAGCGCGGGCGCGCTGGCCGCCGCCGCCGCGCCGCCGCGCCCGTACATCTCGCCGCTCTCCGACAGCGGCACGTACGAGCCTGCGCACGCGCCGCGGTCAGTGCCCGCTCCGACCCCGCCCGACCCCGCCCCGACCCTCTCATAGTATTGCACGATTCCGAAATTCGGGCGCTCGATCGACGCCGTCGCACCGATCTCGGGCTCCCGTATATTTCTCAACTATACGAGCTATACCAGAACTGTGTTTTAACAAATCGACTAGAATACGACTACATAATGAGAAGTCACGTGCGGCTAGTTTTAATGACGTCAAACGTTGACGTGAAGCTCCGTGCGGGCCGGACGCGCGCGTGGAGCTCGAGCGGCGACGACGACGTGATCGTGCTGGATGTCTTAACCGAGAATGTGTCACAAGGCGAAAGTAGACAGAAAACGAAACGAAAAGATTAGAAGACAGAGATGAGCTACTTGAAGACTCTACATTCTTACTCACATGAATTTATTATAATCGGATTTAAAACGTTAGTACAGTAAATCTTGCATAATACTTTTAACAATATAACTCCAACGCTAACATAACAAATAAGATCTTTTTGTAAATAGGTAA
>DWQT01002138.1:0-14818 GCA_018244895.1 Myscelus amystis hages | reverse complement strand
TCAGGGGTAGCGGCGTATCTGTGGTCGACCTGAGATAGGAATCTAATCTTATCTGGGGTCGATTACAAATGTCCATGGGCGGCAGTATCCACTTACCATCAGTTGGACTTGCATATTATAAAAAAAAAGATACCGGAATTGTAATCCTGGTTGGGAATAGACGCCTGCAGTTTAGCAGTCAGCTTCTATCAGTACGCGAGATGTTTGACACAATCGGCCAACAATGGCGGTGCGGTCACGCGGCCGTGTGTTCACAGCTCGTCCCTGGGCCGGGCGCGGCGCAGCGCGAGGTCGTCCCGCTGGAACCACGTGGCGTACACCTTGGCCGGCTCGGGCGACGAGTGCCGGTGGAAGGACACGGGCCGGTCGCGCGCCAGCGCCTCGCGCGCGTAGTCCTGCGGCCGCGCCTGCCGAGCGGCGCGCCGTTGGGGGAACAATTGAGATATGACATCGTTTGATCAGGATTCGAGGGCAGTGGTAGCGTAATGGAATCAATTCCAGTCGGTCACTCTGATGTGAGGGAAACATCGCAAAATCTTAGAGCGAGTACTAAAATAAAGATGTTATCTGAGGTGTGTGAAGTCTGCAAGTTCGCATTGGACCACCGTGGTAGACTATGGCCTGAGGTGGAACAATTAGAGGATCTGAAAAATACATTTTTTTCAGTTTTCATTTTTAGTGCCGGATCTTATATCACGCTAGCTGTCCCCGCAAACGTTACTTTGCCGTATAAATTATTTCGCATTGTCGCAATATTTTTTATTGCTGCTCCTCTCCTATTCATCTCGGCGTGACGTTATAAATGAGCTATGTAACACTGAAAGAATTTTTCAAATCGGACCAATATTTCCTGAGATTAGCGCGTTGAAACAATCAAACAAACTCTTCAGCTTTATATTATTAGTATAGAAGTATAGATGAATTATCTATAAACCGAAGAAATAGAGGCAGCGTTGTGTGTGGTAAGCGATTCCGGTACCTGATGGAAGAGCGGCGAGTGCGTGAGCGTGAGGTTGAGGCGGTGCGCGGCGCACGCGCCCAGCGCCATGTCGTCGGGCTGCGCGCGCGCGCCGCAGCCGCATGCCGCCAGCGCGCGCGCCGCGCGCACACTCAGCGCCGCGCCGCCGCCGCCCGTGATGTAGTCGTAGCCTGCCCGACATCCCATTACTTGTCCCTTACTATCCCATTGATAAAATAAAGCTCAGCGAAACAACATACAAAAGAGGATACTCGCCTACGTACCCTTTCCTTGAGATTAAGACACATACTTGAAAAAGTCAATATTTAAAAAACTAATACAATGAATGCTACACAATCTTACTGAACACGTTAAAAAAAAATTAAATTCTTTTATATATAAATGACGATATTTGTCATAAAGTATCTCAATGTTCGCTTGAAACATATCTTTATAAGAGGCAGAACTTAAAAGTTATCGCAGAGATCAAAGTGAAAATCTAGCCGCTTTTACTAGTCGATATCAAAGAAACCGCGAGAATCCCTCGTTAACTCTCAAAAACACTTGTCTTTAAAATCACTCCCTAGCCCCGTATCTTCATCGAAACGCACGTAGTCTTAGATTAGATCAAACTATCTACGAGTATGTACTTGCGCTTTAATGTGCATCCACTATAGGATTCGATTTTACCTTTAGCCAGTGTCTCCTTCTTGCCGTAGCCGTAGCCGTATCTCTCGCCGAGGACTGTCACCTCATTGCTACCGCGATAACAGGTCAGTACCTCGCACAGCCTTTGAACCCTATGGAAATATTGCAATTGTATTTGTCACTTCAAGAGGAACATTTGAACGCAATCCAGGTTTAAAAAGGTATTCCCACCCTAATATCGTGTCGTCGTCTGCCAAAAATATCCACTTGACGTGAGGCATCTCCTTGACTGCCTTCACCGCTTTCTTCAATATCGCCATTGTTTTGGCGCAATGGCCCGTCTTAGTGTTCGGGACCCCGCTGGCGACGGCCGGCAATGATGGATCTAGGGAACAATCACTTTAATCATCATGCAATAGTACCGAGACATAATACTCAAAAGTTGAACTAGTGTTAGGTATATGACGAGGCAAAACCGGATAGAAACCTTCAAAAATGATCAACATCTCTTCGAATCGTGTCTCTTACCGGCTTTGTCGCTGTAAAATTGAAGATTGGTGACGCGACTTCCCCAAGTCTTCTTCACCACTTTCGCTCTGGTGGAATGGAAACCACTCCAAGTCTTCACAGCGAAGAATATCGAGTCTTCAGGTATTGGCCTGCCCTGCCGAACATCAGGGTAAATTAGTCATTTCTTATGAAAACAGTGTCAGCTAGTGGACAGAAGAAAGTCTTATATTTTTCTATATTTTCTGCATAATAAGACGATTTATGAATATTAACGTCTTAAAAACCTTGCTATTTTTTTAATTCTAATATACTCATTGTAACATGCAAGTGTTCGGTTATAAGCAATAAGTATCGATTATAAAGATTATTTCGACATTCAAACCGTTCAGTAGGCTCGACGTGATAAATGTAATCCTAAAGGAGAATGGGAAAAAGAATAAATAATACGTATTTTAATACAATGAAGTAGCTTCCAAATCTACTCACACATATATCAAACTGACGCGGGTAAGTGGCGCAGTTGTCACCAGAAACTATGCAGAAGCTCAAATCCGGCGTGAGCAAAGGTCCAGGGTTGTCCTCGCTACCGTAGATGAGCTGCGCCAGTTCGAACGCAGGGTCTATTGAGAAGTCCGCTTCCAGTTTGCGTTCTCCGCTTTCAATCTGATAGAGCAGTCTTGGAAAGAACGTTTATGCGTTAATCAATAGAAAAGGGACCTTGAATATATGGAATGGACCATGAATTGTGCGCTTTAAGACCTTGAGAGAATTAGCAGCCGAAAGAAGAGAGAATTGGCGAGATTCTTAAAGAGAAAGACTACGTATTACATTTTTTTTTTAAATGCAATTTTAATACTATTGAGCTAAGCAAAATCGAAAAAAAAGTATATTATTTCGATGTTACAAACAGTTTTAAGCCTTACCTATCCATAAGCACAATTTTCATAGCGAATCCACTTGCAAAGTTGGGATAAATGAAACCACCATCTTCTTCTAATTCTTCGAAATAAGTAAAGTGGTGGATTATGGTGGGTTCTTCGTCACTTAACGGGTAACCGAGCCACATCACGTCCTACGAATGAGATACGATTATAAATATCAAAACTACGGTTTAAAACTTGAAAATAGGAAGAGAACCGTTGACCATATTTAAAAAAAATAAAGGAACATTTAATGTTTTAGAAACCTACTAAGTGTAAGGAAGTTTTGAAAACAGTAAAAAGTTGCCGAAAATCAAAAAATTCCTCTCCAATCAGAACTCACCTCGTCGATGTCCGCAGCAGCTAACGCTTCGAAAAGTATTTTGCATCTGACGGCCGTGTGGGGCTCCACGAACAGAACCCATCGTACGTCAGTATCCTTGTACTTTTCCGCCAGCGGCCTGAGCAGAGGCGTGATCGTCCAAGCTCCGGGAATCGGGAAATCCTCGTGCGTTACATGGACAATTGGTCGCCGCTGAAAATCGATTTTATCGATACAATTGCAATATAGAAAAACGTTGAACCTGAAGAATTCACGAGTTTCTTAAGTTACCAAGCTTCACACTATTTATGCGCCATAAAAGGCTAAATATGGATTGAACTAATCATGCTGTAAGATCTTTAAATATATCCATATTTGTGAAAATAAATGTCTTGGTCTTTATAATTGGATAAGATTCACAAAATCCTATGCGAGAAACGGAAGCTTTGGAAATTGGCAAGGACTGGTTTGCTTACCTCTTCTATATCCATAACTTGATTGCGTATATCTTCTTTGAGGCGTGTAGCGACGCTGGCGAGATAGGGCTCCGTTTGACTTACTATAACGAACGCCACATTAGTCGAATCTGAAAAAAAAACGGCCGAGATATATCTATACCTATGTCGGATCGACGCTATTGGTACTCTTTCTTTATTCAATTTCGCACGTATGGCAAGTTACCTCCGATACCAGTCAACAATGGAACAATATATAGGAGTAGGCTTTAAGACTTTTCCTTTAGTGAAGAAAGACTAACTATGAGTGGTCAGATAGAAAAAGTTGCAGTTTCCTAAAGAGTGAATCGTTCATTCGTATGTTCTACGAGGATCCTTCTAACATGTGTGTTAGTAGGATCCTACTGAGACAATGAAAATACTTTGCAACACGTTAGTAACTTTGCGCTGTTATAAATCTTTCACTGTAAAGTTTCTATTTCACCGAGGCGTCGCGAGACTATTAGCGTCTGAATTATTCATCGCTTCTCGTATATCTTCCTTTCATTATCTATGCTGAGACGTTGAATCCGAAAGATTTTGAACACGAAAACTCATAAAGACATTTTCTTAGTAGGCGCGACACACGCGTAATCGCCGCTTTTTCGACTGAAACAGTCTTATAGAAGCAGATAATAATTTATTGAGAGTATCAGGCTTTGGTATGGTCATATATATTTCATAGTCGTATCATAAAATATCTGTGTTATATACTATAACAGACATAAGCTAATTGTTACCTTTACTTTAATTGGTCTTACAGTGGAAATGAGAATTTTTCACTTCAAAAGTGTCCGAAATCTTGACCTCGATAATAGACAATTATAGCATCAAATTCCGTTATAAACGCACCTGGCTTTTGGTTCATGAGCAAAAGACACAAAAAAATGGTAAAAAAAAACATTTCGAAATCTAGGTAGGAAGTACTAGTAAAATTACATTTTCAAAAAACACCTTTCACGTACAAATCTACTTCACTGTACTATTTCATGATATCATTGAGTATTTTCGTACATTCCTGAAAGCTTGAATATACGCCTCGAATAGACGGTGAACGATTACCACATTATCAACGTTTATTGGAGATTCCGAATTAACGTTGTGGTGAAATTTCGTATCCGCAAAACCCTATATTATCATTACAGGAATCCGCTCGATAAATTACGCCTTCATTCCCGCCTGAAAAGCTACGTATATACGTCAGACGGTCTATTCACATCAACACGCGTGTACACTTAGCTAATACACAGCACATCGGATGCAGATAAGCCGCGCGATCGATGCGGTAACGACATTATCGTCAAATTATGACGGATAGCTCCGCACAACGGCCGCGGATCGCGCGGGCGGTGGCGTCATCAATCAAACGCAACGTCAGGTTTCGTACGGGCATCGCGTCGATTAATCAGCCGTCACCTATACCGTGTACGGCGAACCGCATCCGACACGTGGTGCGGGATATTAGCCGCATCGGCCCTCAATTCAGAGTCGAGAATACCTTGGAGCGGATCGCGGCTGAGCCTGTTGCGTTACGACCGGCTTTGCGGCGTGTTGTAGTTAATCAGTTTCGGGTAACACTAGGATTTGCGGCAGCCACCCATTATAGTGGAAGCCACGTTAAGCTCGCATAATCAGTGTCATATATGACGGGCTGATATTAAGCGCTCGCAGCCTCGACGCTAATGCAGATTGCAAACGATCGGGTAAATTAAGAGGGATTAGAGAGAAGTATGGCCAAGTATATTCTGGTGTCTCGCAGGAGACAAGTGCCCAGGAGTACGATATAAAGAAGATTGGTTAATTTGAGTATAAAAACTTATTTGGCTAAAAACCGCTATCATTTTTCCTGTGGTGGTAATGTTGAAATTGAATAGTGTAAAGATAAAGGCAATATATCAAGCATAGTTTGATTGGTTGTCAAGAGTGTAATGCGGACGGTGGAATAAAACAAGTTACCGACGAAGTGTCAATTTCGAATGTGACAAATGTAATGTGGTGGCAGCTTACGACTATTGAAATATAAGGTGTTAATAATGCATTACATATATGGTGCGCAGAATGATTAATCCAGCTGACTTAGTGCCCTACACATAAGTCGGCACAGCAGCAGGTACATCAGATATGATGCTGAAGCTTTAATTTAGAAGTCAAATCTGACGAACGAACGAAATACGAATAAATACTTACCGATATTCTATCTATGGGAGCTGACGGGCAAGACCAAGACAGTATAATAATGACGGCACGATATGGGGAATCTGATGAATAATTTAATAGCTAATAACGTCGCTCCGCAGGTGCAATGTAAAACTTTTGAAGACGAAGATTTATAGCGTAACGTAGCAGAGATATTGGTTTATCGAGGGAAATCAGATTTGCAAATTCATATCATAATAAGCCTAATTACTTATGCAAAACTAATAACAACGGAAGTATAGAAGGGGATGACATAAACGTTGTACATTCAATGAAAAGTAATTGTTAAGTCCGAAGGTTTTGTTCAAACGACAAACACAAAGGGTTTCTTAAAATAAATCAATCAATTAATTATTTAATTAACCAATCAATCAATTAATAAATCAATCATGTCATCGCTTGATAAATATACATACATAATTCTAATTACACTATTTAAAGTTCTAACTTCACTAGTTACAAACGTAACATATAGACCGATAGACTTACACAACAATAAAAAAATGCAACTATGTTTTTTTTTTAAATCCGTTTACATTAAAAAGTCTATTTTAAAGCAAAAGTATGTGTCGGCAGTATGCCAAGATTCTTTCAGTCTACGTATACTATGGGACTTGCGATAAAAAGATTTCAATCCGATTCATAGAAAGCTATTATTTATGAAATAATTACTAATGTAAATATTTATAGTACTAGCCAACCAAATCAAGTTTACAGTTTTGATTGATATGTACGAACTTAGTGAAATGACATTGTAATTAGGTATAATTAATTTAATATTCATTATTACAGGTAATGTTAAAAATCAAACAATTAAATTAACAGTTAGTGAGAACAATAAGGATTGGACCAAAACGCGTCTGTAAAATATTCGTTCAAATGTTCTTTACATGTGTCTCCATTTGAAACGTATCCATGAACGTAATGTGAGAATAAAATGTAATGAAAGTCTCGAATCATTCTACGCGAAAGCTCTTTATCTACTACTTGTGAGCGCATGAAGAACCCCAATGAGGTTTTAATGTGTCGCCGTTCAGATCGCCTGCATTATTCATGCTGGAGCGAGCTCGGAGCGCGTCAGGTTCAAGAGATTTGAGATTCCTTTCATTCCTGACGTCTCACACTTAAGCGATAGGCCGGATAAACTGAATATTGAGCTCAGTGTGCCTCCGCCCGCCTTAGAAAGAGACAACCGTAGAAATAAGAGACTGAAATAGAGATACAGTTTTATGAAGATTTGTCGCTTGTCGTGTGTGTATGTATATAAATTATTTCCTATATTTCATTCTTAGAGCACTCAATTTTTTATTCCCAAAATACATATATAGTATTTATTTAGCCAATTCCATGAGCCAAAAATCAAATTCCTACATAACAATCAATTTGATTCCCGAAAGACGGTGTATTGGGCTCAATATTCATCGTGTGAACTGTGAACCGTGTACTGTGAACCGAAACTATCGCTCGTAACGGAATCAATTTCAGAGGGAGCGCTGAAACTTTCACGCGGCCGATATCGAAGGTGCAAATAGTATCGAGCATTAATAATTTCCGTGCGTCGCTCGAAATGGACGGGGTTCGATCAAATCTATTGGGGATTCCCCGACGCCGCCACTGACGTTTCGTTGCGATGTTTTTTTTTATTTTTCAAATTATATACGACAATATACATATTTCCAGCATTTTCGATTTTGATTTTTTTTTGCTCTGCCAATTGACGTCCGCATAAATTTAAGCTCGTTATAAAAGAGTTGAAAACATACATAATATGTATTTCTGTATTGAAACAAGTTGTCCAGAATTTAAATTTCGATTAAGTGAAAATGAATGCTTTGCATAAACACAGAGGTACATAATTGTCAAAAGTAAAACCAAACATGTTAAGACGTTTAAATATTAATAGACAAAAAAAAGTCAGTAATATGTTAATTTCACGCTAGCAGCAAATGTTTGCTTATATAAAACAGTAACACAAATAGATCCTACGGCACCAACGTTTAATTCATTCCATAATATTCCATTAGAAGCCACAGTGGGCCGTCATTCCCTTAACGTAGACATTTTGGAATCGACGACAGCGGACGCTATAAATTTGGATTCGGAATATTGTGATAAAATAACCACACAGCAGCAGACGGATACGAAACAGAGGAATCGCATTAACAATTTACGGGAACGAGGAGCGAAAAAATATAACGTTTCAATCAAAGCACAATGGAAAAAGGAGGATCGCTCGAATATCATTTGAAATATTTACCTCCCGACGTGGAGACGGCGCGCGATTGGATGCGTTTTCGATCCGAGAGCATTTCCATGCATAAACAAAATCGAGTTAAAAATTCAAGCGAACCGCCAAATGCGTACGTTTTTCCAATAGAACGCCAACAGCGTATGGATAAAGAGCATCCGCATTCGCGGGGAAATGACGGAGGTGAGGACCCCGTATCAATAATTCCCGACCACATTGCAAAGGTTCCGCGGGATCTCTCGGGGAACACGGGCGATCACTTTGCTGGAGCGACCGAGCTTTAAAAGGCGTGCATGGATGATGGAAAAAGATATCCGTTATATTTAAAGAGATTCAAATGTACGTATAAACTGTGAGTAAAGTGAGTAAGCAATTGTTTTAATTAATAGTGCATTTCGTAAAATTGTACGCCGTGAAAGGCAAAATATGGATTGAACTGATAATTCTGTAACATCTTTAGATGTATCCATATTTGTGCAAATAAACGTTTTTGTCTTTAGAGTAATCGCTGTATAGACAGCGAAGAAATCAAGATAAAAGTTTTGTATAAATGGGTAAATGGTACCATGATACTATATATATGAAAAAAAATGATATAGCATCGTAGGACTTATGATATTTTAGGATACCTGTTTCTGTAGCTACTATGCTTGGCCAACTTTTTTATTATTCTATAGGTCCACAAAGAGTCAATGTTAGAGTTTTATCAATGTCATCATAATATCATATATTCGTTTTGATATATCGATCTAACAGGACGATGAAAAGGTTAAAACTTTACCACATTAGAATCCTTTAGAGAAAGTTTGTTAGCACAAGCGTGATGGTTTTAGAATTGCCATTGGACGATTGTTTGAGAGGAAATTGGGAGTGAGTATCGGTTGTGTCTGTCAAGCGGGTTCGTATGCGAATGTATGTAAAATTTCAACTGAATTCCTTCACGTCCTAAAACGTGACCAACCCAATATGACACGCGGCGGGCGCCCGGCGGCCGACCCCGCCTCGGTTTCAGTCCTTGTTTCGGGAACCGTGAGCCCGCATCAATAATTCCGTGTGACATAGCACGAATTTCACGCGAACCCATAGGGATTGTGCCCAAACCTGAGAATCTATAAGGGTTACATATAACTAATAATAGGTACATAAAATCGTTTACGATTTTAGAACCTTACCGAAACCGAAACGTTCCCAATAATTTTCGTCAATTTTTATATGGGTTTTATTATATACGTAATATATGCTACATTGACCGAATTTGTAAATACAGATTCGTACAAAAAGCAGATTCGCTATAAATATTGAACGGCGCATCAACTACGTACGATACACATAGGTATCTGCATGCATGTATGAGGTATTGTAAATTTATCTAACAGCAATTGATGGCAAAACCAAACATATGGGACTGATAGACAGAATGTTATGGAACAGAACACGAATCGATACGATAGTGCTCGCGAATAATCGAAAATCGGAATGAAAAACAAACTATGGACCAGCGATAGGGAGGAAATAAAACATTGCACCCGGTTAAACGGTATTAGGTGTTAGTTCGTGGAGGCGAGTGGCATCATCAATAATTCCGGGTCGGCTTGCCCTCGGGACTGCAGCAGATTCCCGAAAATTTATATCGCTCTCGAAAATTTTAACCTGTCTCTACCTTTCATGCGACTCTCCTAAAATAGCAGTTGTAGAGCGACTTTTTTTAACACCGAACAGTCGCCATACATTTTGCTTCGAAACTTTGTTCTACCATTTCAACGTCGAATTTAAGAATAGACAATTTTCGATTCAAACAAACGTAAAACGTAACTTTGAAATTGCAACCGATGCTATATTAACTATAGTTCCAATTTTAAACAAATGAGGAGGAAAGATAAAAAAGATATTCCTAATTTTCTAATAAAGTTCATTCCTTCTTAATAAAGTTCTAATTTTAAACAAATGAGGTGGAAAGATAAAAAAGACATTCCTAATTTTTTTATCACGATACCACAGATACATATTCTACCTAAATAAATCTTTATAATATCCAGCAAAACGGTATCACATATGTTTTAGGTACCTGCCAGTATATTATCTGGAGTCGCTGCCGAGTTTCCTAAGACACTTCTTCTTAGTTTTTAGTTTGATAGCTTTTGTTACGAACTAAAATTCAAATGCGATCGAGATTCCAAGTTCGGCAGGCGTCCTTTTATCTGATTTAAATATCGTAAGTTGCTCACTATACGCTATGCATAGACGATAAACTGCGACTATAGTACCTAATCCATCATGGTATCGTGGTAGCCCTGTGTAATCTATATAGTGAATATTCGCATAGCTTTGCTTCGCAGTCGAGTGGTTAGAGACGGTGTCCGCAAAACCCGGAGGTCGTGGGTTCGATTCCCAAACAAGAAAACAACCGTGTGATAACAGATTTGTTCGTTCTAGTTCTGGGCGTAATAAAAATATCTAAACAGTAATTATATCGTATGTATATATATGTATGCATGATTTTCAGCTGTCCAGTTACAATAAAACAGGCATTTAATCACTATATTTGGAATCAGATGGCTGCTTGTGTATTCGTCAAAATTAATAAAGCGAAGCAAAGTTTTGGAAAAATTCACCAAAAGCACATCACAGCACAGTGACATCAACAATCATAATAAAGAATTACCTAAAGTTACATACTGATTTCTAAGTGTGTACAGTTACGACTGAATACTGTATAATATTTGGAAACTACCAACATTTCGTGCGGGTAGATAAACATAAAATTTGTAACAAACTTCGAAATAACAGTCCACACGATGCCGTGTTGAAACAGTTACGACGGCATCAGATATATAATTTCCGTGAGCCTACCGTAATTTCGATTTCAAATAACAACTCTGACCGAACTGATATTCAAACCGGCAATTGGTTGGTATTGAACGTCAATTTTGACCGGGTAATAGACAATTTGTAGGGGCATGCGATATTGTAATGCGGGACATGAGTGTTGCAAAGCAAAATATTTGCATGAATTTCCTGACAGTAAACTATTTTCTAGACCGCTGTACTATCTAATCATTGTCGTAAAAGGATGTTAAAATTTTGAATGTACTCTCTTTATCTCTAGATATTATTAGATGTAGCAAAATAAATACTTTATTTTATCATTCAATACACGGAAAAACAACACGAATAAAACTTGCGTAAGAAATTTTGTGTATAGCTTTGGTTTATCTTTAGAACGTTTTTTATTCTTTTGAAAAATACTCTTTAAAACCATACATTTTGTTATGGAAATAGCGAATGAACAGTTCATCAAATATGAAAGAACCAACACAGGACGGAGTCACATATGACTCAACTAAAACAGGATGTAAAGGACGCCGCAAATTTACGACGCTCGACATGGATGAGAAATTAGGAGACTCGTGAACAGTGCCGCTGAAAGACACTGCGGATTGTGTTACATTACTAATGTGTGCATCAGAACAAATGCATCGAGAACGCATAATAACACTTTCCTGTTGTGCGACGGCCGGCCCTAGTAGCACTTCCCTGTTGTGCGACGGCCGGCCCTAGTAGCACTTCCCTGTTGTGCACGGGCCGGCCCTAGTAGTACTGAATGAGACGATTTAAGTACCTAAATAATTAGTCCAAGTTGAGTTAAGCTGGTCGTTGTAGACATAAAAAAGAAAACTACATATCTTTGTAATTATTTATGTGTTCTTTTCTACAGCCTACATTGTGTAGTACCCACAAATTATTAACACTAAATGACAAGTATATTAGTCTTAATAAAATATCACCACCACAACCAATATCGAACATTACCAATAATTTCACCTGTGTTAAAAAAATAAACAGACAAGAAGTTACAAATAAAGCGTTTCTTTGACATCTACATAGCGCAGTCACTCCGTTTCGAATCGGACAACTTTTACAACTTTTTCTCTCGATAATATTAGGCCTAGCACCTAAAATAATAAGGGTTCCATAAGCCCATAAATACTTACTGGAGCAAGCTTTGTAAGATCTTTTTTACTCGCAAATTTCCGCGTGCAGAATTTTAAATTCTTCTGGCGTTGTCTTCAAAAGTCGCAAATCGCAAGTAGAAAACTTCAGTCCCCGACTACACACGGCCCGGGCAATTCATTCTTTATGAGAGTGTATAGACGACTTACAAGTTTTAAGCCCCACGGCAGCGTATCTAGCATAACTTACCGTGTGTAGCTACTTATAAAAGCTTTCTATGAATCAGTATTCATAAAACTCTCGGGCGAAGTTGAAAACCAACTGTCGTACAGGTAGATAAGGCATCATGTGGATGGGTAATGTAGTAACCGATAGCGCTTCTATACGTATCTTTATCTTTCTTTATATATCTTTATCTTTATTTAAAATAAATTACAGTTTTTGAGAAACTTGTAATAAGATTTGATTGCTATATTTTTAATTTTTATACGTCATACCTTAAACCGACTAAAAATCACTTACACATTAGTAAGCCCGGCCAGTTACTAGATACATTAGGTGTTAGTTAAGTTCATCATAATAAAATCTTTTGGCAAAAGGATTTAGTTACTTCTATCCCTACAGCGGGTTGGGCGCAATTTTTTTCAAGTTCCACAACTGGGCAACCGTTGAGACAGTGAGATCTTAGTGGAGATTGGGGTCAGTGGCCGACACATAATATGACGATGTTTTATAAACCTTCCCAAACAAATTCATATTGTTACCCTGAAATCGTGCCAATAATTCGTAATTCATAGAAACGGTAGCTAAAATAGAACTTTAAAAACTGTACTTCAAATAACAGATATGTCTTGCAATGTATAATTAACGTATTAATAACAGTTGTAGTTTACAATTTGTTTGTAATGGCCACCTACTATACGATAATAACTACTTGCGGGGACGTGATTGAGTTACACCGAGAAGATGGTCGCCGGGGAACAGTACATATCTACATACGTAATAGAATATAATAATAGTCATAATAATAAAAGTAACATGTTAAAACTGGGGTGGGCAAGGGCCGCCATACGTTCGGGATTCACGTGGACAATTCCAACACGACACAATAACGATATAAAGATTCAAATAATTCGTGAGTTGACGTGATATTTACATTCACTACACCGAAGAATATTTTTTGAATGCCATTAAGGATTTCCAATTTATTGCCCCTGTAGCGATAAATAACAAGCGCAGAGCACGTAGAAATTATTAATGTAAATATGAAACAAACATATAATCTCTTTGCAGGCTAATAAAATAATACTCGTATGCCCTTATCACATATTAACCTAGGATGGGAATCGAACCCACAAGCACGGCTAGGCATTCAGGTTTATCACTGAACCAGCTGGTCAATCTACAGACTACGGCAAAATTTCAGATAAAACAAACAAAATAACGATTTTTTCAAAAGTAACGATTTGTTTAAAAAAAAACACAAGACATTGTGTAGGTATGTGCCGAAGCCTCTTAAATCTACTGTGAAAATCGAAAATAGTGAATATTCAACGCTTTGAGGGATCAAAGTTCAAAGCTCATCTCAAAAACGCGACACCGCCTCTGATCTGGGGAAACCGGAACACCGTTGAACTACATCGAAACGAAATCCATCAATCGAGTTCATATAGCGTCCCGAAATTGAATATACGTCTTCCACTTTTTTTCTATTTTATCATATCACAGTATTGTTCGTAAAACAATGCCATGCTCCCAAGGGGGTAGGCTGAAGGCGGGGAGTACCTAGTATATTTCTATCGCCATATACCTAAGTTGCCGCTTCTACATTTATCGCTCTATATAATGCACATTGGTTTCGAAGAATATTGCACCTATTAACAGGTTATATTACCTATTAATAGGTGTAATATTCTTCTTACCGTGACGCTAATCCAGCCGAAATAGGCAATTTAAATTTTAAAATTACCATATGTTTTGCAACTAAATGCATGCATGACCAATAATGCATTGAAAAAGTTAATGTGTGTATTCTAATCATCACCGCGAAGTCTTAAGAGTGATAAAGAGAAATAAAAATCAACAAAAGACGAAAAAAAAAACACATTCGACACCGTACAGCGACGGTACACCGTACACAGTCAACCCCAACCAATTTGGCCAATGAATCAAAAGGAGACGATAAACGCTTCATCAAAACGAGATTTGCGAGGCGCCGGCGAATTGAGAATAAATCAAAGAGCGACCGAGCAATCAATCGGAAAACATCGCTTCCAATCATATCGTTAATATTAATAAGATGAAAAATCCCTTTAACGTTCGCGTTAACGTTAAAAGAGGATCATCGGCACAAAAGAATCACTAATCAACGTCGAATTGAAAACAAACAGCTCAGAGGAAAACACGATTAAGTAAGTATCGCTGTAATAACGCAGTTATCGAGTTACCGACGAAGTATTTCCAATATTTTCCTTGGAAATGGAATGAAAATATTTATTTATTATTTAATTTATACAATACTAGCTTTTGCCCGCGGCTTCGCGTGCGTTAAATCATTGCTATATTAATATA
>DWQT01002137.1:0-14818 GCA_018244895.1 Myscelus amystis hages | reverse complement strand
CTTATTAAGCGCTGAGTACGACACCCTGTGCTACGGTGTCTTAATATGGACATGCCTTATTGTCCAATCCCATCACTAATACTTTGCAACGATAGCTTTTGTATGAAAAATTTAATGGTATAAGCATTGTTGGACAATTATTTTTATTAATCATATTTATAATTTATAGATTTGTACGAAGAAACCTTAGTTCAATGGTGCAACAGCTAACTGTTATCTGGTAATACGAGTAGCAGATTGGTTTGTCCCTAAAGTTTTAAGCTACATGAGCCGTTTACAAACAGGGCTAGCTCTGTTTAGTTGGACATGTTATTATCATAATTGTGAGATAACATGTGGCTGGCAACCCTACAATGAAACGCGTTCGCAGTGCAGCCAAATTGATCAATCACTTAATTTTATATTGTCTAAAATTACCGAGGCGCATCCATATATCTCTCGTCTCGCGCCATTACTCTCGCGGGATTAGTGCGTCGGAGTTTTTGACAATTGATTTATGTCTGTCACGTCTCGTCACGGCGGCGACTGCGCGCGCGCATCTGCCCCCTCCCCGCCGCCCGCCCCCGCGCCCTCCCCCGCGCCCTCCCCCGCGGCTTCTCAGAACAAACACTGGACAAAGAGTAGGCGGTTTGCAGATCGTTCACTCGGCCGCAGCAGATGGATCACAGATAACATTTGGAGAACATTATTTATGAATGTATTACCGCACCGATGAGCCCATTAATTATATTCTATGTCCCATACTGTGTGATGCGATCTTATTAAATGACGTAACTCTATGGATCGTCTCAACTGCTTCCAATTATTTAGTAAGCAACGTAATTGTTATTTGATTACGAAAATAGAATTAATCTTTTTCGTTTTCTAGTGGTGTTTCACGCTTTTATCTAATATCGAAATATTCTTATACATTTTCTCGTTTGTTAAAATTATTGTCATTATTTTTGTCCTAATTGTTCATATTATACCTACGTATTGTTTATTTTGCTGTTGTCTTAGTATCGTTTTCACCTATAATTATGGTGTAGTACTTTACTGCCTCTGTTGGTGGTCATCATGGGTACTGAGTCCATGATCCTCTGGTTAGTCTTATGGTGACGAAGTCCGTTCATACACGTGAATATAAGACATTGTTACCGAATAGGACTGTTACAAAAATCCTTTTATTAGAATAGCGTCAGCGACAACCCTAGATGGGGTTCGAATTTTAAAAAATCTTTTGTCCTTCAATCAATTCAAAATGTCTTGCGTCGCACTTATTCACCGAGGAAATGAAATAATATTCCATTTTTAATTTACACTGATCTCAGCTGTTAACATCAATACTTAACTCACAATGTGGGTTTGTTTATTCAATTGCTTATCATTGTGTCAATAAGCAAAAATATAATATCGCAAAATATCGTACCTCATAACAGTTTCGCAATTTTTCAAGAGAAATATTTCACATTTTGTATTTACATATCTACATTATTATGTTAATTTATTACCAATTCACGGTAACTTCCTATGAAAACTAAACTAAATAACCTTATAATACCAAATTGAATAAACCAGTATTCATATCAACTAAATACCTATAACATTTTCAAAACAATTTCACACACTGCCATCGGACCTACAAATTAAACAGAGCCTGCTAATAAACTATATTGCATACCTGAATACTTATGTATGTACATAATTTATATAAATACAGAACAAATCAGCAGCATCGTACAAACATACCGAGTACTGGAAACGAACCCAGACTCTCAGACCCAGAGTTCAATACGGTGCCACTGTACCAAGCGATCAGAACATCTACATATATACCTACTAATAATATAAAGCTTGTTTGATTGTTTGATTTTTTAAACGCGCTAATCTCAGGAAATATTGGGCCTATTTGAAAAATTCCTTCAGTGTTAGATAGCTCATTTATAGGCTATAGGCTATATAACATCACGCTAAGATGAATAGGAGAGGAGCAGCAATAAAAGTATTGCGACAACGGTAAAATCCTTTATATGGCAAAACAACGTTTGCGAAAACAGCTAGTAATTTATATAAACACAGAACAAATCAGTACCATCGTACAAATATACTGTGTACCTACTGGAAACGAACCCAGACCTCCAACCTAGATTTCGATACGGTACCAGTGTACCAAGCGATCAGAACATGTCGTCGGTTAAATGGAAAAATGACATGTTTCAAACTTTTTTGGAAAATGAGATTATTACATAAAACGAGTCATCTATTAACATTCTTGTGTTTTATGTAATAATCTCACTTTCCAAAAAAATTTGAAATATGTCATTTTTCTATTTAACCGACGATGTGTAGATACACTGCGAGCGGAAGTCGACAGTTAAACATCAGCCTGTATAACGCGACGTCTAGCGCGAACCAGACCTGCCCGCGACGTGAGATAATACGCCGGTTTCGGTAACCAGTTTGCCAGTTCAAGGTCACACGTTACCAGATTATCATTGGAGAGCACACGGAAAAGTGAAAAGGAAAGTTAATATTCATTGACTGGTCAGTCGAGTGGTTAGAGACCCTGACTGCGAAACCAGAGGTCGCGGGTTCGATTTCCATGCGCAAACATTTATGTGATGACATTAATTTCCTCTGTGTCTGGATGTAATAAAAAATCTATGTATAAGTATTATATCATATGTACATATGTTTATCAGGAGTCCGATTAATTATCATTACATATGTATGTATGTAGGCATTAAATGCCCTAGTTTGGAATCAAATAGCCGTTTGTGAAATTGTCCTAAGATAGCATATTATTTAGGAATTTGTGTTTGAACAGCATATCCAGATACTGAGAATACTGCTAATACCAATAGTTAAGGTTTGAATTGTTAATGGCGGCCCTTTCCATACAACAATTGTTAACGCTGAGGTACAAAATACGTGAAAATAAAATAATACTTACTTCTTTCTTAGTTTTTTTTAACCAGCAATTCGTTATAAGAATCAGGTGATATATTAACTAATATATTTTGAGATATAGAGCTATAATCGCCATGACTTATTGCTGCCTTACTAGTGCTTTATGAATGGAGCCTACTTCACGAATTTCAATTCAAGCACAATTCAAAATTCAAGCTCTATTGAAATGTTGATTCAAGCACGAAAGCCGTATTTCCCTAAATTACATAATTCATAATTACTTGTGTATTGTTTCAAGAATATTTTGCTTTATAACATCGCTTCAAACATTCGTGTGAAGGTACAAATATTTTGGTCGCGAGACATAAAAACATTGAATCGACTATCGCTTCTGTAAGTTATATGTGCTATGGCAATATGTGTTGAAATTTAGTGATATATCACGAAGTCGACTAAAATAGTGGTGTTTGCGGGAGCGAGTTTTTAGCAGGAAAATAATCGATTTGTTATAATCTATTCCGTTGTTATTGTTAACAGCTGTTACGAACTTTTATTAAAATGTCGACGTGTTTTTTCTGTGTTTTGGATCTTGTGAAATTTGTCTTCGGTAGTCGTGTGTCAAGTTAACGTCACAAGATAGTACCTAATGCGAGAGAAATTAGAATAGTATTTTTGTTTTAATCATTACCATCAAAACACAATATAGTCGTTTCGTTCTTCTATGTAAGAAACTTGAAAACTGAATTATGAAAAATGGCAGAAACACCTGGTTTAAAAATGGAACGATAATAGGAGCGAAAACAAACGGAATGTGTCAAGCATTCTTTAATTATCGACAAATACCCATAAACATCAGAGGATGAAAGGAAGATATACAAACTACAGTAATAAAGACTTGAAAATGTTATAATCAACTGAATTAGCTTCGCTTCACGCGACGTATTGATACGGGTGCGTTAACTCTACGAAGCTATAAGCGATTCCATTAGTTCAGTAGCAGCATATAAATATTAACATTTAAATATCGAACAAAAGCCTCATATAGTCATATACCATACGTATTTCAACATCAACGTCCTTACTCAGCTACGAATAACAATGTGACAATTTCATTACTTTGTGTCAATGCCACGGCACGTCAGTGTCACGGCGCGTCACGTGTCACGGCGCCCGTCACCCCGTCACCCGTCAATTACTATCAGCGACGGATTGTTAATTAGTATGCAACATGAGTAATTACGTCAGTAATGCCTGTTTTTTTTAAAACGTTTTGAAAATATAATTGAATTGTATCCTGTCCAGTTGCATTCAAGACAAAAGTATTCGAAACCGGAGCGCATAAGAACACTGAGTTTTGAGGTATTGTAAAGATAGAGAATTGATGCTTTCTGTCTACCCCGTTAGGGAACGAGCGCAATAGCATAGTAATATTATTCTTGCTTGTATTCTTTACATTATCAACTACCAAACGAATATGTTTCAAATAACATAATATCGAATGAAATACACATTTTCATATATTTAATACTGTATTGAATAACGAGTTTAGCGATTTATAAATACAATAAAAATGAGCATCGTATATTAATTTTTATAGGTCTAGACAGAGGAGACGCTTATAATAGCAATAAAATGTATGCGATGAACGATGGCAAACTTTAAAGATGGTTTAATGCTATTCACGTCCGAATTTGCAACAACCTATTAGTTATTTAATTGTGCATATACAAAAACTGTATGTAGGTATATGTAAAGCGTTGGTAGATCTGATGCGGTTGTAGATTGAGGTCTTCAATGTCAAACACCACCCAGCTCGGTCAGGGCTCGGATGGGTGACCGCTAGTGCCTAAGTGTACTCAACCCCTGTTGTTATAGGTAGCGAAGCAGTTCCAAGGCTGCAAAACAAACGAGGTGGCCTATACCTTCCACCATTCCTCACTTTAGCAACGTTTGGAGGAAGCTCCAGAATTCCGCAATAGCAAAAGGGACTCGTTCGCCGTTAAAATGGTTGCGATCACAATTGACCAATGAAATACAAAAAATACTAAATTAATGTGGATTCTTTTTTTTTCAGTCTCTGGAGCTGTTCAATGTCACAATTTCATTACGTCGCGTCACGTCGCGTCACGTCGTGTCATGTCTCTCGCCCGTCTCCCGTCACTCACCTGCCAGCGAATTGTTAATTAGAGTAGAACATGACGAATTGCGCCCTGAATTGGCGGACGGTGAAAGGTATTAAGGGATTACATCATTTGTAAAATCGTACGTGGTTACAAGAGTTTTTTTTACATTTTTTATCAAGCTTAATCGGATAGATTTCGATGACCATTTTGTTTTGACACAACAACCGCTACTGCGACCGTCTTTTAATTTAGTTATTGGGCATCTGTTGTTCAGTTTTTAGAAGTCATAGTATTGTAATAACAATGTGTACCGCAGTTGCAAACAGGGGTGTTAAAATTGCATTTTATCAATTTTATCATACGAAATAAATAACAATTTCTCTCGACAGGAAAAATTACCGTTCGGAATGGCAACATTATCTAAAATCCAACGCGAAACGTCACCCATTGATCCTTAATTCCACACAAAGCGTCCATCAGCGAACAATTGCATCCCTATCGTGGCTCCGTCCTGCGCCGCCCACGGTCATTAAGTATATCTCCGAAACTATTGCAATAAATCAATTTTATAGAAAACTACGAAATGTAGGTTCGTGCTCTCGCCGGCAGTATTTGCATTAGTGATTGCATTAATCATCCTCACACAATCGGCCCAATAAAACCCATAAAACTCTGTATGGAACGCCATTAATTGTTATTGACACACGCACAATGGAAGCGAGTGATTGACAAATGTCAGTCGCGAATTTGTGAAAGGACTGTTTCTTTTTTGTTCGGCGCCATTTTTCCTTTTTTAATGATGCGTCTGTGACTTGCTGGTTTTATTTGATTTTTCGATATTTCAACTAAACCATTTAAAATATTTTTCATTCTAATTGAAAACCTAATTGTGAGGTTTTTTTTGCGGGCGTTTCTCTCCCAGTCTATAGCCTGAAGGGCGCAAGAAGCCAAAGCACGATGACGAAAACATGATTTTCATTGAGTACCTTATAATGAATAAAATAACTTGAATTTGGCAATGAAAGAGTAGTAGCTGCAAAACCGCAGATTAAGTTCAGATATCGTAATCAGCACATTTCAGGCGCCACATCACAGACATTATTATATAATATCCTTATACTATCCAGGATATTTACTGATATGTTGGTCCCGTAGTCTATTCACCTTCACGATTTGATTCCAGCGAGACCAAATATTTGTGTGATGACAACAAGCATTATGGTCGGTCTGATTGTATATTACAGAACATAATTATATTGACCGCTTGTTACTACTATTATTTGTTGGCTCACTTCTTGAATTGTTCTACTGCTGGAACTTATCTCTGATGGTGAAAAGGTGGCAGGTCATAGCCTACTACACTGCCAAGTGCGGATTAACAGACTTAACACCTCTCAGAAAATATTTATTATATAACATACGTACTCTATCGTGTTCCTCGTGATATTTTCTTTTACCGTTGTAGTGAGTGACATTTGAATTTGAAGCTGTAAACGCACATAACTTTGTTAAATCGGAATTACGAGAATTGAACCCAGACCGAATTGAGAGGCCGACATTCAAACCAAAGCGATTACATCTCTTTATTATCGCTGCAATTAATAAAGAATTAATCCTGGAACTGTAGCACCTTTACCCGCATATATAAAACAGGCCTCAGTCCCGACCGCGGACCAACATGCAGATTGTATACAGCTGCGCATTTATTTCTCGATCAATCCGTACACGTTCGATGTTGGTCGCAAAAAGTGACGCGGTCGCGTCCCGTGACGCAGCGGGTCATAGATCAGCGGTGACACCGTGTCACTGTCCTGATATAAATAATACCTCCATGTCGATTGCGTTGGATAATTCATGCGAGATGAACGCAGATATTCGATATGTCTTCAATAGCATACCTAAAGGTGTTTTTAATTTCTAATTGACGGCGAATGTCACTCAAAATGTAATAAATCCAACTTCAATTTTAAATATTGATGTGCTATTATACATATGTTAGAATGATATTGATTTTAAGTTTCAAGCGCTGTACGGTTTTTGTCGAACGTGCTACACGTTTGATGCTGTTTAAAAAATTTAACATTCGCAAACACTCGTCATGTCACGGACGCCGGCTATGACACCTTAGCAGCCGTGTAAAAATGATATAAGAATTTGTCTATGATGAAATTTTTATTTGTGAGGAAGCGAATTTTTGATTAGCAATAACCTAACCTAAGACGAATGTCATTTGAAAATGGAAAAAAAACTGACTTGCTGAAGAATTTCATGAGGAAGAAAGAAAACTAATAGTTGTGTGATTAAGATTGATAATTCAGGTCCTTTGGTAGACATAAGAGTAGCACAAGATTGGCTTAATTTGGAATCAATGTGTAAGTTGTTCCAAGATTAACCACATATTACAATTTGAGATCAGGTGACTTACATAGTCCTTTGCTTGTGCCATGTTGTGACATAGACAGTAGCATGTCCCCAGCCTTTCCATCCGATCATAGATCAGAGGTGACATCGCGTCACTCGGGCCCGAAATAAATAATATCTTCGTGTCGATTGTAGAACGTGTTTCATGCGAGATATAACCAGGGTCACCTACAATAATAGTTTTGATCAATACCTGTACAAGAATTTTTTTTTTTTACAAAAAATAGAACATTTAAAAAATAATATAACTAAAAATAATTCCGTTTAATGGAGGTTAGGGTAAGTATAGCTTATAGACTTACTTATATATGTAATTCCTAGTTCGTTCTAATTCGTAGTTATATTGAAATCTTATAGCTTTTTATGATCCAGCCTTTCCCTAATAATTTTAAATAGAATAAAATTTTAGCTGTGCTGTTCAATATTATTTTAAAACATTTTTATGGAATCTGAAAATACTGTATTTCATATTTACGATGTTTTCGCCAAAAATTGACGTAGGAGCGTCCCGTGGTGTCCCGATCGCCCGTACATCACCGTGACGCCGTGACATCGTGTCACTCTGGTAGAAATAAATAATAGCCCTTTGCCGAATTTATCGTGCACTCTATGAAAAATAATGACGTATTTAATACAAATTAACTCGACCATATAATAAACAGTGACGTAGTGAGTGAACATTTATTGTGAAATTTTTATATAAAAATATACTTTAGGGTATAGATTTAGAATAAAAATTAAAGTTACAATAAATTTTCAATAGCAGGTACATATGTACATAGAATGATTACATAAAATAACGTGGAATGGAAGTATGGTAAATTTGTTACCTATATCATCACCTAATCATAAAATAGATACTCATGTCTCCCTATCCAACCTATTCTACCTATTCCCAGAATGTGACCACATCAGGCTTTTAAAAAAAATGCGCGAAACCAGTTCTCATGTGCCGCATGATCGACTATCCAATTGCAAATTCCCATAGTCAGCGGTAATTCCTTAAGGCCGGTTGAGACTACGACACTACACACCTTACACTCAGTGTATACATCACGTTTAACATTTTGCATATACACTGCATCGCGTTTTAATGCATAAAATGAGTTTTATGTGGAAAATTACAAAGTACAGACATTAATGTCTGACACTTATGTCACAATTTCTGTCGTAGTCTGAACGTACCATTAGTCTGACAAATTATATTAACCCATGGGGGTACAGGTAATCAAACATCATATATTAAATTATATCCCTTGGAGGAGTTATAAAATGCAAGGCATTGGAATATAAATTTTGTTGCTCGGAATAATTAAAAACACAAATATCATTATGAACTCCCCCAAACATTATTAATTCACCATTCCCTTTTACTAGAGAGTACATTACTAATTCCTCTGGTGCACCATCCATCTCCCCGAGGCGTGGACACAACCAAGATACATAATTAAGTGAATTTCCATCAACTACCGTTGAAATATCAAGTACGTGCATAGCTAAAGTGTTCCTCTTAATTTTTTTTGTCGCTGGCTGTCTTTGCTGGTTATTAGGCACTGGAGGAGATTCTAATCCATTTTCTAAATGAGCTATTTGTCTTTGATTTATGAGATCATTTTCAGGAGGTGCATTATTTATTGAGGAGTCACAAGCAAATGCTGCCATTCTATACTTGTTGGCTTCTTGCAACTGTCTTACGATTTTCATGCCCTTATTCTGGAAGAAAAGGAGTATGATTTAAAAAAAGGTTATCACTAAACACAACAGCTGAAGAACTGACATAATTGAAAACATTAAGTAATTTACAGAGTTAACAACGCTGGCTGTGACTAATTACCGGACAGATGACCACTATTAAAAAAATTCCACAAGTGTTCCTATGCTTCAAATGTTTAGGTTGCTCCTGCTTATTAATGTTTAGTGGCAATTATTAAATCACATCAAAAGTACAAAGGGTTATTTAAGGACAGAGCTTTTCCCAATTACACAACTGATCCATTTCCATTAGTGGAATGTAAAAAAACTTACATGTAGAGAAAAGTTGATCAACAAACCTTGTTTTTATTCCTTTTTAATGCTGATTCCTTTTTATTTAAATCTAAAGTGTTAATAGAATGCCTTGCATCTGGACTAGATCCGGAAGCATTAGCTTCCAACACAAGGTTCTCTTTTATATGTATCTGTCCTTGAACTCTCTCACACTCATTACTAGGACCGGCAACGGGATCGTTAACATTTACATTTCGTTGAAGAGGTTGCCTTGGCAGAACTCCTCTTCTTCCATTTATATTTTGATCCCTGTCTAATGGTCTTTGTAGGCTCTGTTCTACTCTAACAGCTACCGGTGCACCTTCGGGTCTATTTAAATTTGATAACCGAACAGCCGATGTTACTAATGGCTTTGCACTATTCCAAGCATGCCTGCTTCTGCTTAAACTAACTACTTTGTCTCCTACTTTGCAAGCTGGGTTACACCATATATTGGCCGATGCCCATTCTTTATTCTTGACAGCTACCTCCTTCCATGTCCAAGTGGGGCCCTTCATTGTTAATATCCAGCAATCGCTATACACATAACGATTATGAAGGGTTTGCACTCCCCCCAGAAGCATTAGCCTGTCTTCATCCAAACGTATAAGAGATTGTGCATATCGTGGGGAAGGTCTGGGTTTCGTTGTTGTTTGTTTTCTCCAGTTGAATAATAGTAAATCCAATACCCAGATATCATTAGAACATTGTATTTGATAATTCTGGGCAGCAGACATCACCAACCCTCCGAATACAATCATTTCATCGCCTTTAATACAAGCCGAGTGTCCAGCCATAGCCGGTGGGGGGTTTGTTGCATTCACTAATATCCATTTGTGTGTATTTACACAATAAAAGTGTATATCATTGAACATTGTCACAGTCTGATAATACTGTGAGAGTGATGGATATGTCCAGCCGCCAAATACAATGAGACAGTCTTTATAGTCGACCATTGAAGTGTATGCCTTAGGTACGGGATAGGTACCAGTAGCCAATGGACGAGCCCACTGTCTTTTAGACAGATCGAAGCGCCATAAGTCATTGAATGAAGTGGCATTGGTAGTGCAACCACCAAAAATATACATGTTGTTGTCTAAAATGCACGCAGCGTGGGAAAACCTTTTTGTGATTGTAGGTACAATATCAGTAAATGCCATATTCTTCCACAGAATGTTGAACTCTGCAATGGCTTTAATGAGTTTTATTGATGTTTTTCGCAGGACATCTGAAAAAGAATATTAATATTTGTTTGAATATTATTATACAATCAAACTTATATTTACAAGAAAGTTACTATATGATGCAAGATGAGAAATAACTGGAATGATATTTGTTTTTTTTTTATGCAAAAAGAGTAGCGATTGGAAGTGTTTCCTTTTATATTTAATGCCTATTTCAATATATTTCATTAGTGCCTCAAATAAATATGTCACGAAAAAGCATATTATGGTGCATACTGGATGGTTTATATGGAATTTCATTAACTAAATCTAGCACTTGCTTCTCTCTTGAGTTAAATATTTCTTTGCTGTCGGGTTTTTTGGCATCATAAAAATTAAAATTATCACATTTGTAGTATAGATACGTTGGAAAATAATATTTTATTTTATGTCAGTTACATGTGTCTTACTTTGAGCACAATTACACCAACGCCTGCAAACGGCCATACAATTCTGTAAATCCTCATACGGCGGTAAAAATCCCAAAATAAATTCCAATACTTCATCGGGAAGATCTCCGACATTAATTGGCAATGTTTGTTGTTGCAGTGTACGCTGTAGGACTTCCATTCTGGCTTAGAAATCAAACCATACAAAACATAGTACGCAAAGTTTACTACGCTTATATTACACCTAACTTTTAATGACGACTAACTTATTTTTTTGGCATATAAATGTTTCAACAGTAAAAGCATTACAAATGTAAGTTACACGTTGACCTAGAGTGGATATAGGAATTGACAATTTAACACAACCAAAGAAAGACTTTCGCTCATTTTCTAGTTCTACAATTCCCAATTTTCTACATTCGGAATTTGGATGACATTTATTGTCATGAACTGATTGAACTGCAAGTGTATGGTCTGTGGTTAAATAAATCACAGAATATGAAAAGGCAAATAAGACATTTTCAATACGAAAGATATTTTCAATACGTAATTATGGTCTTATACTAGTATAATAGTTATCCGTACATTAATACCTTACAAACAATTATAAATAAAAATAATAGTCAGAACCTAATGTCCAGTCAGTCCCTTGATATGGTTTTATAGTACCGCAGATATTATTGCAAGAGGCATGATATACGATGAAACAAACATTCTATCTTTCGATATATATATTTCATGAATATAAGCGTGAACGAACAGTAACATGAATAATGAATATTTATAAATTAAGAACGTCAAATTACTTGTACTCAAAATCGCATTATTGAACGTTTCTCTTACTGTCATTATCATATGTTCCGACTTCAATCAGAACCGGGAACATTTGAAATACGTATTGCATTTGCAATATACTAGACTAATACTTTCTTGAAGTACAGTTTTACATCAGATATTTTTTTCTCTAGAAGCAATTGACTATGTTATTTACACAATAACAACATTAGTGAAATAGTTGCGTCAATTTTGACAGATAACCTTAGTGGATTGTAATGAAAAAATTATTAAGAGTTTTATACAAAAGTGAATAAAAGAATCAAAAGTGCGAAGTATATACGCTTGGATATTCAGCAATGCAGCATTTAATACAAGTGACTCCAATTCTGGACAAGTTGAAGCATTTTCAACAAACATTGTCATATAAAGTTCACCTAACAACTTCACAAAAGGTAGATGTTTAAGAGCTTTAATGTCATTTTCTGACCATTTTTTAGTAGGAAAGTAAGTTATCGGACACCATTTTCGAATTGATAAAAAAATTTACAAAATGTAGTTTAGTGTTCCAATTAATCAACAATAAATTTTAATTCAATGATAAATAATATGTTCAAAAAATACATTTCTACGTATTTATATTTATATAATTCTCATAAATAAAATGTTATTTATGATAGATTACTCTATTTTTTAACGTCCTTCATTTGGACCTTGTACTAAAACTCTAGTTGAATATGCTATGATAGGAAGAGTATAATGTTTCTTTAAATAATTAACTTCTAGTTATAAAGTTCACTAAAATAGACCAATTTTCTTTTAATTACATAATTTCTTTACCACACAATTTGAGAATATGTTAACATGTGTAACCAGCGCTTATTGGGTTTCTGCCAACTTTCTACAAAAACGCTTTTGAAGTAAATAGTTTATTGCATAGCTTATTCTGCATTTGAATAGGTACAAATCATCACATAAGTGTATAAAACATTTTATACATTTTACACATACCTCCTGTTATGTACAGTGTCAATATTCATTACATTCATTTGATTTCATTCATATCATTCTAAAATTCTATATTCAGTCCAGTCATCATTACACATTTCAACAAGCAAGACGTACATATATTATTCCTTGCAATAATTCTTAATAAACAAACAAAAACGCTCCCTTAGTGCACCTACTATAAAATGAAACATTATTTTATAAGTTTTAAAGTACTTTTCACACTTATGTTTATGATAAATATGATAGGATGAATTACTTCTAAACACCTTATACCAAATGTTGTTTAACTTTTCTAACATCTGCCCAAATAGGAATTGATGTGAACTGTGTATATAGGTGACAGTAATGTTCATAATCGTAATAAGAAACTAACGATTACTTTACTAGGATAAATTGTAATTAAAATAACAAAAATCAAATACCCAACAGATACTGTGTTTTATGACATTGATTGATATTTCAAAGTACTTATTATCAGTAGAAATTTGATAGACTGTTTTAAATGTTTTATAGATACTCAAATATCTTGATTTATTGTAACTTTGTCTGTCATTGAATTTAATTTAATTTATAATTTTATCTTATTACTGTTCAATGTACTTGCAATATTTCAGGTTGTATTATGGAGTTTAGGAGTGGTAGGAACAAGTGCAGTGGTAGTAGGAGTTTTGTCCAGGTACTTGGCTCGGCGAAGAGCAAAACCAATCCTGAACCCTCGCATACAAAGAGCTATCAACAAAAGGATATCAAGAATGAGAAGTCCAAACGGAGGTAAAGTTTTAATTTCCAAAACTTTTAACAGAATTTACATGACATTAGAATTGACTTTGAAAATCTTGTATTATGTAAAAATTTAACAAAATGCAGCAAGTGCATGTTATGAAATTTGGATTTTTTGAAATCCTTCTTGAAATATGTTTTATTATAAAATTTGACAATTAACAGACTAAAAAACATACTCTTTACTTCATGTATTGAAATGAATTTAATATTTTTGATCAATTTAATCAAAATTTATACTTTTTTAGGTATGGGGTCAGTTGCAAGCAGTGGCGGCAGAAGCAGTCCATTGGGTTTTAGTGAAAGGCTGTCCCTGGCTTCAGGCTCCATTGGCTCTGGTGGTGGAGATGCTGCACCACTTTCACCACAGCAACTCGGAGTTATGGGTGAGTATGTAGCGCCATCTATTGTTGAATAGGGTAATATTTTATATAATGGATATTATTTCTTAGGACCACATATATATTTCTAATGTGTCTATTAAAAATATTCAAATAGTTGTATGAACGTTATTGAAGAGTAAAGAAAAATTTACCTTTTATTAATTACGTGGGTTGTATTAAAATTTTTGCAGCGCCATCTATTGCTGAATAGCGCAACTACTTGAATTTGTAGCATTTTAAATTTATAATTACTTACTAAATAGCCGGTAGATGGCAATATTTTATAAAAATTTAAGTTCTAACATCATACATTGCTGTTATTAAATCTGCAAAAATCCTTGCAAGTACCTTTTGTCTGTGTTATTGGATAATTTTACAATTGATGTTATGCAAGAAATAAATCTGGGTGTCGCTTGTTATGTTGCAATTCCTTCCTTTGTCACCGTCGAGATATCTCGAAACTTCTAAATATTGTTCTTGTGTATTATGAAATAAGATTCATGTAGTAGGTATGCATTATTTTTTGTCTCACACTAAAAATAGCGATTCCTAATGTGTTTAGAAAAGTACTTCATCTTGTATATAAGTCGCCGAAATCTAAGATACATCACTTATTTAAACTAAAGGATAATTATTTTTTATTATTACATTTCGATTTAAATACGATAAATAACCTTTTTTCAAGTAAAGATCAGTAGGATGACAACATTGATCGCTATATTGCATGGCTCGTTGGTCTAGGGGTATGATTCTCGCTTTGGGTGCGAGAGGTCCCGGGTTCAAATCCCGGACGAGCCCAA
>DWQT01002136.1:0-14823 GCA_018244895.1 Myscelus amystis hages | reverse complement strand
ACACAGATGTTCGAATCTCCATCTGTGGTGAACAAAAATAGTTGCAATTCAGAACAGTTTATTCTATTCTGCTGTATTGTGCTCTATTCAATTAAATATGTCCAGTTGAGACGAAAACAATAGACAAATTTTAATGACATTCTATTCCTACACCGAATATCCAAGTCTATCTAAAAGCAAATTTGTATAAAAATATGGAATCTGAACGATATATTAATAAGATTTACGAGCACTTTGACGATTTGTTTTTAAGTCGTTAAATCCGTAAATACGATATCTGGTAGCGCCATGTTAATAAAATTTATGATTTGGTAAATTAAAATCCAGATGGCATGTACATTTGCCAACGAATCATATTTCACCGCCACAGAGCATATATCTTCAGAGCGTTTTATTTTACACAGACAACTACTACAGATAAATATGGTTTTAAATAATCGTACAACATTTTTTACTCCAATGTGGTGCTAGGAAATTAAATATATTTCGAGATTAAAAACTACATACCATATCTTTATAACTTTTATAATTTGCAAATAACTTTCATAGGAGAGATATTCATAATAAATAAAAACAATTATTTACCAACAATTCTTTATTAATTAATAACAATTCTTCAATTAATAACTTTTCTTTTGTATCAATATATTTTCGCTATTCGTACTCATGTACCACTACATTATAGTGATATTTATATAGTTAGTAGATAATGCCTTTGGCATGTCGTATCTATTACGTTCTATAGTAACATGTAACTACTGTATGTTACAGCTAGAGCGATAAATTGGCTGTAACGTGAAATGTCGATAAACCTTCGACCTTATTTACTAAGTGGCCTTATTGCATAATTTACAAAATTAAGACTGCTCTGTAACTTAAAGGAAAATGAAATGGATTTCATATCAAGTTACCAAAAATTTTTCGGGGAACTAGCGACACATTAGGCAAAAGTGTTTATTTCAATCATTTTTTTTAAATGAAAAACAGATATGAACATCCTGTATTTATTACTTCTAGTTTATTTCATCCTTATGACATTGCTGTATAAGTGAGTAACAGTCTCGGTCTACTCCAATCAAAACCACTGAATATCCTTAGGGTCCATGATCATTTCCCCCTATCATCGATATTAACTTTGAGTTACAGCCCTATCGTCACTTCGTTCATTGAATGCCTTCGGGCGATACTCTACTTGATGTAAGGGATAAATCCATTTCCCGCTTCGATTATTACGTTGTTACAAACTCAACACTTTGTTACATGTTAAAGGAACTAGCTGTATAATCTATATATGAAAATAGCTTGAATTGCCCTTATAATCATGTTATGTA
Organism: Myscelus amystis hages; assembly: GCA_018244895.1. Lineage (NCBI taxonomy): Eukaryota > Metazoa > Arthropoda > Insecta > Lepidoptera > Hesperiidae > Myscelus > Myscelus amystis. The sequence continues at coordinate 13,492 of DWQT01002136.1, read as the reverse complement.
AGTATTTTTTTTATTATAATTAAAATACAAAATAATAATTATAGTCGACGCATTCTGTTATACGCAAATAAAAAAGAAACACAACGCAATTTTAATTCACACAAAAGACTTCATTACGTTCCGTACCACGGTCCCGCAGAGCGTTCGAGCAAGCAATGCAATTTACATTAAATAAACAAATTATCAGGACGTTCGTCCGAAACGGCTCGGCGTTCAACAGGTGTTCTTAATTTGAAATCCAAATAAACGCTAATACGAAATGTTCCTCGCCTAAACGCTGGCCATTAGGAGAACTGAGGTGGAAATAGAATAATACAGGCAGTTTGGAATTGGAACCGTCTGTCATAATCGAGAAATGATGGGTTCTAAAATTAAATGGTTCGACAGTATGCGTTGAAAACGTGGAGCACAGATAATTCTATAGTCACGTAAAAGAGGGAATTGAAGGTACTTTACTAACCTTTACTCAGAATTCTCATTTGACTGATCCGTTTCAATTTAGAACGAAGTTAGTTTTAAGGTGTAATTACAATGTTGAGAGCTATTTTATAAATAAAAATTGTTTATTTAATCTTTGTAAGTCAACTTTTATTTTCAAAATAAATGCATCGTTGCTTTTATATAATATGGATATTTTTTTTATAATGTTTAATTCTCTATTATTGTTTAAACAAACTAAATGTTAATTAATTTGTGCTTATAGACCAACTTAGTACCGGCACACGAAACCAAGTGGGATATGTACAAATAATGTTTGTATCCCATATTCAAACACCATTTTACTTTAACACGGTAGATGTTCTACGTTTGGTCTCTAACTCCGCTGTTGGTGACGTCACAGTATTATCATTCAATCTATATTGCCGCGAGGTGACAGTATAAGGCGATATAAACGCCTTTTATAAGAGATAGAACAACGTTCAGCAAATTTAAAAGTTGGATTAAAATTTTATTTTTGTGCAAGTGAATGTTGTTGAAAGAGGAGAATTTAACACAGTTTAACCGTAATATTGAAACGTTGAGTATGCTTCAGGACTCGTACAGAGATAGACTGGTTCCCAGCAGTGGGATGAGAAAGGTTGTAGCCATATTCGAAGAAATTTTTTTGTAATGTTAAACGATAAATGATAAATGCTATCAGAATACTCGGTGTTCGACTGTCAAACTCCCAACCATGTGTATACATAATATGCGAGGTCAACGAGTAATACGAGGCACGTGGCGCCATCTCTTATTAAACAGAGAAATTAAATGGAACAGATTAAAAAGCGAACGGAAGCATTTTAAAAGCAATGACCCTAGATACTTTTTTTATTCAATATTGGACCGTCATTTGTTTTTACACAATAAAAGACCAACGTTCGCGTTCTGCGGCCATTGTTGGTGACGTCACAACATTATCACTTAATCTCTATTGTTGCGAGGCGGCACTTTAAAATGATATAAACGACGCTTTTTAACGCATAAAGAATAATGCTTTACAAATTTTCAAATTACCCCACACATTTGTGTTTTTCGGTGTTACAATTTGTACGGTGGTTTACGATTTTTATACATTATATAACATAACATAAAATTATATATATAACATAAAATTTTATTCATATTTGATAACATTTTTTTATAAAATAAGCAGAGATAGTTGAACTCTAGTGGTTTCGATTTTCCAGGGTATAGGTTTTAAATCAACGTACGCAACTCTGAGTTTTCAAAATTACGTAGATTTTATCGAAAACATCGTGAGACTGCTGCACATTGAATTCTCTGAAACCATTCATTTTAAATAAAGTACATTCAATAATATAGTACATTTTATAAATTAATTTTTTTCTTATTAAGCTGTGGACTCACTCGAAATAAAATGCCGTGTACGTATTTGGCAAGACTTTCATTAAACGCTGGCAGAGTTACAAGAGCATTTATCTCAATAAGACAACCCCCACATCATATGCATTACATATTCATACTCAAGTTCATTTTCATAAGATGGAATTTATGTGCAAATATATTCAAGCAAACACTGGTTTATAGTGAGCTATGAAAATAACAAACATTCGTAATTATGCCGTGAAGCATCGCAGGTATAATGTTTGATAAAATTTCAATACAGATGGGTTGCTCAAATTTTAGATTCCACTCATTAAAGTCACATAATATTTACATATACAGGTATAACACGTAAGGTTTCAATCAATTTTTGATATGACTCCTTTGTACCAAAAGTGCTATTTTGCAGGCAATCTATCTTCGTCGTAAAGACACAATAAGGCGCCGTATAGAAATGTTTCTAATAACTGATTTTGAAATGTAAATATTTATATTAATACAATTCAAAACGAAGACGATCTGACGAACACATCAGCCATAAAATTTACTAATGCGTGAAATGACAAATGCCTGTACTTTGAAAAAAACGAACTTTCGCAATTGATAAGCATTTATCGATACGACAATTCGGGAGATAAGTTTTTAAGAGGCCGATAAAAATACGCACGAATATCGGGTGTGATTATTCCAGCAAATGTCATTCGCGTTCGTCTGAAGGCGGTGACCTCTGATTTAATGACCGATCCAACATTCAGAGGACGACTATCGATATAACGACCTACCAGCTACTGGGACGGAAATTGGCGTAGATAATATGAATACGAGTTACGATAGAGTTTTCTGCTGTAATAATGAACACATAAATAATATGTTATAACGGTCGCGAGAAAAATAAAAATGAACAGAGCTTCGACTATTATTTTAATCACAATCGACTGACAACACAACTGGCTGGCTACGGCTTTTATTAGCGTCTCCCCACATTAGGCTTTGGCATGGTGTGGCGTGGCGTTGGGGAGAACTGGCATGGCGGCTGGGTTTTCATTGGCGGGCACGCGGGCTGACGTCACATCCGTTACAATGATTTTAATTCTATTTTTCGAGGTCAACGATGATGAAAATATAAGCAGTTTATTTTAGTGCATTAGCATTTTAAGCAGTTATAACATTGCTGTCCTCTAAGATGTTAATCTTCTTTAAGATGTTAATGGCCGGTCTAAGATGTGAAGTCTGTGAGCTGGTACTTAGCCTGCGTGGTAAATTAAAAAAACCTTAGGCTTGTTATTATGAGAAGCGACTCATGTTCAGTAAACAAACAAAAACAGATTTGAAAACAGAGATTTTCTGTTGAATGTGCCCTTAGTTAATCTTCATGTAAAAATCATTGAATAGAACTTTGCTAGGCTTGTCTAAAACTAATTGTAATAACACGCTGTCTGTCTTCTTGTTCCAAACTCGACTTGATCAAATTGATGAGCTGAGCAGACTACAATTAAAACCCATAATTACAGGGTTGATCGTCACTTGTTACTAGGGCAGTTCTGAGCAGGGGATAGATGTGATATAATAAATATATATGAGATATTTTCTTACCTTTAAACAAATTGCTTGCACAATTCGGTCGAAGAAGATCCAACGGTTCCCTGTAACAAAAAAAGGTTTCGATCAGCTCTGCGTATATATGAAGTAGACGGTTATTACGTTTTGGCATTTTGCTAATGACATGTCACGTTGGGTAATGCCGAAGGTGCCTGACCTTTCATTAACTGACGGCTAATGGCAAACTGCTTGAGTGTAGGCGTTCATCTAAGGACAGATGAAGCAGCCAGTCTCATTTAGCGTTAAATAAAAAGAAACTTAGTTTCATGAAGTGGAGGAAAAGAGAGAAAGCCCTTAATTTTGTAATTATTTATTAATACAAGCACTTTCCCAGCAGTGGGATTTAATTAGCAGCCCAACAACATCAAACTGCTCAGTTATTCTCTGAAGGTTACGCACTATGAAGTTCTAGCAGCAAATAACGCATAGAAACCCTTAACGAGACCTTGCAACCTGCCATCAGAAAACGGTTAAGTGAAATTTAGTAGGGCGGTTTTTACCTGACCGTAGCATTTGTCATGGAGCGCGAGGGTGATCTGTCACCTTGATAAATGGGAGCCTCTAATGCGACCTCTTTCCAGCAACTCGCTTCTTCGAAATACAAAGTAAAGTAAGCATTACATTAAACGTCATGCGGGATGGAAATGTTTTCACTCACATAGTACAACTTGTCTTGGGGTTAAAGAGTTGCTTAGATTTAAATAAATAATCCTGATCTATCGTTCGGAAAGATTTCTTTTTCAGATTTGCATTTATTTTTATTAAAAAGCATTCATAGTTTAATTTAATCTGTGGCATTATTATTATTAAGGTAATCAAACATTTTGTACTTGCAATCTAAATGAATCTTAATCTCTTTAACATTAGCAGTTTAAGCATCTATGCATTTCAAGATTTCAGCATTTCGTTAAAAGCAAAACAAACATTTTTAAGATATCCATTTGTAGTTCCACCCTATTTTACCCGGGAAAAGTAAATAAAGTAACCTCTGCTTCAAAATGTTAACATTAAGGAAAAGTTTTAAAATTCTTCAGTCTCAGAAAACTAGGGTAATGTAAAACCTAAGCATTCACTCCTCACTTTCGGATGTGTTTACGAAGATTTATTTCCTCTGAACATACTAAAATTTCCTCGGCGAAAAGCCTCTGAGAATTTGTTGCACACGATGCTACCACTGTGTAATTTTACACTCAGATGTTAATAGACGAATTACATACTGATACATTGTTACTTAAACTTAAAACTCTAGTAACAATTTTTGATTAAACGCTAGTTAAAGTATGTTTAGTAAAATATAAGATTTAGTATATCAGTCAAAACTGTCAGAAAAATAATTTTCGTTATAAGCAATGTTGGCTTTCAAATCTTAAAACGATCACTTTGATTTTCGTGAGTCGGCACTAATTAATATCAGCGGCGTTTTCTTCGATATTCGACAATTCGAGAAGATTCGGGAAATCAAATCTCACTATTAAATTCAATCCTTCAAAGTGTACGTCCTTGAAATTTGAATATTGCAAAATTGCTATTCTTCATTTGGTTGGAGATGAAATTACGTAATTTATTTATGAACATCTATCGTGGATGAGTGAAAGTCTATCTATCTTCATTATCATGCCTTATTCAATTACGTGATTATTCTATAATCCGTTGTAGAAAATATTAGACTATAATTAATAAAACCTTGCCAGCTGTAATTCACTTATGTATGTTCCTTTGAGCTCTAGATTTGATCTCTCCTCGCAAATAAGGCAGGCTTAAACAGTATTGAATCGCTTTGGCAAAATCGTGCAACCGAGATTTAAAAGGCCACACTGGCTATGGGCAAACTTCAATCAAACAGAAGAACTTGCTCACTATTTAACTGATTTCCAGCGTTCAAACACCCAAATTTCCTTCGTAAATCGTCTATTTCAATTCTCCGCGTACCCTGCTACTGGTATAACTGACATTCGGACCTCGATAAAAAGGTGGAAGAGATCCCATCGAGCGAGATCCCATTCATAAATCACTCCATACGTTGAGATTAGCATGTCAACGGCGTTATTTCAAGCCCAATTCATATCAAAATGTCGGACGCTATCACAGTTTCGCTGGATATAACATTTTCAATTTGCGTTTTAATCACATTTTTGTCAGGCAAACATATTGTGTCACCGGAATGAAATATTTGTTTTCACTATTAATTTATCAATTTGTTCTTGTGTTATATGTAACTGTAGTTAAAAATATTCTATGGCAATTATACCTACATTAAAAAGCTAAATAGTTTCCATACAATATATAGACTAACAAAAAAATAACATATCAAGTTGCTTCTAAAAGCTATCTTCATATTATACAGGATTTTATCGAGGTTGGTTTATTGAGCTATGAAAATAAGAAAGAGAAATATTTTCTTTCCAAATTCGAAAACTGATTACGTAAAATCATTTGTATAAACTCCGACTCGACAGTAATATTCTTTCACAATGTAAACCGCATTGGCGTGAGAAATTTGTATTTCGAAGGTATAAAAGTTCCCTTCAATAGGGTTCCAGTTCGCCGTGTCAAGGCTTTACAACTATATTCATTTGTAGTAGGCGGGCCCGTTAGAACTACACGTCTATACGCGTCAACCCGTAAAATTCCCAATTTCGCCGACAATGGCGAATATTATCCGAACACTCGCTGAAAGAGCGTTCGCCCTCCAAATTCACTTTTTCCCTTCTAGATTGTTCGATTGGAAAATATTGTAGGTGACATTTATCGGCATTTCTTGGAATTCCACTTTTTATTTCTCTGAAATCTGTGACAGATCAGCTGATGGTTATCAAGATAAAAATAGGTTACAAATTGTAAAAATATCTACTTAACGGTATAAGACAATAATCTAGACTTGAAAGCGCAACTAGAAACTGGTGTCCCATGGATTAATAGTTATAAATTTGGTTTTAGAAAAATTTGAAAAAAAAATATATTTCAGCTAACGCCCGGCGGTAACGCGAAGTGAAATACTGCTCACGTGTTATACATCGGCTGATTTATTTAACATTGGGATACTTTCACCAATTTTCTGGTCGTATTTCATTGTAATCGTTGTTTTGGTTAGGACACAAAACTATTATTTTTCAAACGAGGTGTGAATCTTGAGCACCTATTATACCCTTTTTGTTATTGTTTAAATTAATTCCTTTCTACAAATACAGCGGTCAATATAATACTATGATTTTTTACGGCGCTTATAATGGAATTTTGTGTCGCATTAAAGACCTGTTGCCTGAATAGTTAATATACTGATCTCAAATAAAACGAAAAGTTAACATTAACATTATTAATAACTTTTATTGAGATCTTTCAAGAGATTAAACAAGGCACGCAGTACTTTAAACATAAAGAAAATGTAATGTGACTCGAATTTAATAAAAGTTACCAAAAAATGAAGTTAAATTAAATTTTACAAACTATATTGTTGTCGAAATTAAATCGTGAACTAAGCCAATCAAACCAAAGAAACAAAGTACCTTAAAGACTCGTTTAACGGAAAGCGGCTTTTACAATATAAACGTAAGACGCGAATTACCCAATAAAGAAGGATATGGGAAAAATTATTAAATGAAACTTATACTTTATTTATAATCTATACAATACATTTGTAAATTATCTTGCTCAATCAGCTCTACAGTGTATACAAATATCTGAAACATGGTTACGAAATACATTTAATATACACAAAACACACAATAATTACCCCAGATAACGGCAGATAGTTGATTTTTATTATACGCCTAGACCTACGGTGCATCTAGAAGTTCATTACTTTACTTATTATATTTTAAAGACCATAAAAGATACAGAAAAAGATTGTAATCTGTCATTATCTTTTACGTGTCACAACAATACTGGCAAAACCGTATTTCCAATACTAGCAAATTCTGACGTTTTTAATACATGGGTATGAATATAGAAAGAGTAATTTGTTTACTTAGTCATACTATAGTCATAAGTGTCAAAATAAACAAAAATAGGCAAATGGAGCGTGATTTTACACTTTCCCTTCTGAAGATAATGCTTACTCCGTGTCACCGCATGTTCTTCTCCATCGAATCGGACATACCAAACGTACCATAATCATTGCCTCGTATCGAGGTAAAAAATAATAAGAATCTGCAGGATTAAGGACATATTTCTTTCTCTCTTTCTTTCTAAAATGTTAGACCGAGACGCAACGGGCCAGTCAAATTAGATTGACCGCGGGCTTACCGTACTTGGCCCACTTGTGAGCTGTCGTAACAACGATCAGACATTCAAAATCAGATGCGAGTGAGCGGCCCAAGGACCTCCGCGCAGACAATTGTTACAAACCATAATAATCAAATACTTAATGTACAATCACGACCAGAATTGGAATTTTAACGGTTCGATAGATTTGTTATGGAAATTTTAAAAAAATTTGGAATGATTTGCATCTCTCTCTTATCTAACCGCAAGTGAGATCTGGAAAGCACCTATTCAGACTTCTCATGAAGAATTTAGAGTTGTTCGTATCGGGATGTACACGGTAGCAAGAGCATGACATACATACATACATCATATACATCTGTCCCCAGACCATTTTCTATTTTCTTCCACCTTTTCTTTTAAGTCAACCAAATTTCTAAATTTAAATTCAACTGAAATCTACTCGGTAGTAATAGTTCTAAATCAACAGTTATAATTAATCAATGTTAACTTTATTATTATTATTTCGTAGTCTATAACGAGGTAGACAGAAAGCACAGACCACCAAATATCTCTACCAATCTTAGCATATTTGATTGAATATGAATTTTGATTATTGAATACATTTATTTATCTCAGATACCGAGGATTACTGCCTTAACAACCTACTAGATCAGCTATAGATGTATTCTAGATAGTTAACTATACTGTTAAATCTTTCTTCTTATTCTTAGATCTTATCTGCCTGAATAAGTTACTCACTCAAGTACATACAGTAAATAACTTGTAGGATAACATTAGAGCCTTCACTTAGTATTATTTATTTCTTTTGTCATTTCCGAAACATGAGACTTGAAAGCCTCAGCGGGGGAAGAAAAATGGTGTTCTCGATAGCTATCCGATAACAGGACTGTGAGGGAATTTCATTATTATATTGTGTGTTTATGGCAACGATATAATTTTACAATGTATTGTGGACTTAAGGCGTCATAATACGAATATAATTTGGTAAGTTAAGTACCCAATGTAAGCAAGCACTAATCAACGCGTCTTTTAATCAGATTGCATTACGTGTAAGTGTTACAACTTTTTTTATTACATTTTAAAGTATTTTTGAAGAACTTCTCATAAACATTTTTTAAAACCTCATGGGCGAAGTGTTTAGCGAAAAAGGATTTTTTTTTATATAAATAGCGATGTTTACAATATTTTTTGTAGTTAGATATTTATTCTTCAACGTAGTAAATCAATAGAAAGTTTTAGATTTGACTCTTTGGTATTGCAGTCCATAACATTACCATTAAAGTTTCGCTTCCTAAAAATCTCTTAAGCTTTATCAATAATCTACATTTACGAATTCTACGTACACTGCACGTGCAAGCAAGAAAAGTCATTACGAATCGTAATTAGCTATCACAAATGTTGAATTGTCATTAAATTCCTTCCAATAACCGGTAAATGAGAGTGGAAGGACAGAAATACATTGTTGGCAATAAATCGTACGAGTAGGAGCGTTTTATTTCAAAACAATAATGACTAATCTATCGCCACTAACACTAACAAAGCATTAAGTCTACATTTCGCGGCACATAATTCACTCGAACGTAAATTATGCAAACTTCCAACGTTGCATACTGTCGACGAACAAATAGAAACGAGGAATGAGGGTGCAATACATGAAACTTTTGAAATTGTTATAAAATAAAAAAACCACAGTAAACAATTTCATACAATTAATCAATCTTTATTTGCCAGAATAACATACATAGCAATCTTCTTATGCATTCTTCGTTTAAAACTTACACTACCGCTGTAGCATTTGAATTAATGTAATTTATTAAGAATAAATTTGATAATAATAAATTTTAATAATTATACGTGATAGATAGTCTACATTAAAGTTGAAATAATTTACTTATTTAAACATGTCATAGGTATTATTTTTAGAGCTGTTATGATATCATAAAATGCCGAACAAAATGTGACACAGACTATGTATTTTTTTTTCTTATAATATGGAAGTAGCAGACGGCCATACAGTCCACCTGATAGTAAGTGGCTACTGCCGCCCATAGACATTTGTAATCGACCTCAGATAAAATTAGATTCCTATCTCAGGTCGACCTCAGATGCGCCGCTACCCCTGAGGACTACTCGTAAGCTGGAATGCCTCGAAAAAGTACGTCTCCCTTACCACACCCTCCAAACCAAAACACAGCAGCGCTTAACACTGCTTTTATAAACAGAAATAGGTGTTGTTTATTTATAATTTTATTGCAGACCATAAGTGTCAATGTCGAACCACAGCCCTTTTTATTTTACATTTTTCCCCACAATATTCTCGCAATATCGCTCACTTCTCACATACTGAAAATATGACAAGTACCTTAGTGATTGTCTCATTACAACATTGTCTGTGCCGTGCGACTATGAGAACTTGTTTCGAGCGAAAGGGAAAGGGCGAACGTTGTATAGAAAACGAAAGGGACGCAGTGCCGACGCGTGCGCAAGTTCTACATGATTATTATCTAAGACCTCTTCAATATTTGAAGGTAAATAGGTAAAAGTTCGAATTCTGAAAATGTTAAGGATGTAATGTAACCTTTTCTTGAGGATGAAGATTGAGGATGAAAGGAAACGTGTTATTACACACGAAGCTAGTTTCAACAATAAAACATTTCATGTAATGTTAGAAGTTAGTAATACATTTTATATTGTTATGCATTACAAAATATGAAGTTACTCAATGTATGAAATGTTTATTTTTATTTTTAAGCGACCGTAAAACATTGAACATTAACAGTGACATGTTTCATTGGTTTGTAAACGACATTCGCCTCTGCTGTGCTCCTGAAATATTGGGGGGAGATGATATAGCTCTGTTTCATTGGTGACTTTGCGTCAATGTTAAACGTGGGTATACGTAATTTAACCCTACGTACTGTAATACGCTATATAAAGCTGTGTATTGATAAGACGGTGCTTATCTAAACGGTCATGTAAATTTATAATAGGTATTAGCGTAATGTGACTTACGCAGGCATTATAAACGAGTAAACGTTAAAAAATTACAAGATTCTCTATGAACACCGATACAGACAACTGTTTATTGACACGCATGAAGATGGGTAAAGTGAATCCGCACTTGGCCAGCGTGGTAGACCATGGCCTAGCTCCCTCTCACTATGAGAAGAGACCCGGTCCAGCAGTGGACCGCTAAAAGGGTTTAAAACACTTTTACTACTAAGTATTGTTCTACGGTAAGAAAGGATCTGCGTCCAAGATTCTCTAAATAGTTCAATGTTGCGCGGAAACCCAAATTACAATAATGAAACCCTTAAGATTATCTCTAAGATTAAATAGTACTTATTTTTGTTAGTGTTGTTCTATAAAAGTATTTACAGTTAAAAACTCAAAACTCAAATATTCCGAACCTATTTATAGCATTTATTAAAAAACACGTTTAGGTCCGTCAATGAACATTCGGATTGTAAATTATCTAAAAATTGAAAGTGAATGAGGACTAATGGTGAGCCGACAAAATGAGTGACGGGGAAAAGAAGAAAATCTACAAAAAAACCGTCGCAAACAGAAAAACTAGGTGCCTTTTACGCGAGGTCCCGGCGAGGGAAAAAATCACTTGAAATTATTCGAGTTAACTCTCCGTGAAATCTTACCATTAATCTCACAACTGCCGCCGCGGTGATAAGGCACTTGTCGCGTTCCACGCGAGTACTACTAAACGATGAAAGCGCTACCATAAAATGTTTTAACGTGACAGTAATAGACATTATAATAATGCCAATTCTATCACTAACAACATTACCGTAAAGTATATTTCATTTATATTATATTCTATTATACTTCATTTATATACACAAAAGTAACTATAGTTAGTAGGTATGTGTGATATGTGTGAATATACGGTCTTAGATTGACAGTTTCCTATTACATGTAATAGGCTTTCTCTAGGTATGCGTGGTCTATCTTAGGAGGTCTCTGAAATTCTTATCAGACAACAAATAACTTACAAAACATACTTACGAATAAACAACTTACAAATAATAAAAATATTCGCAAAGCAATCAACCCTTTCCTATCTGAATGGCACTGACATTTGACAGGATTGTTTTATCTCATGTAGCTTGCCGTACGCTCGCTGTCGATCAGACGCGTTGCTTTTAAGATACATTAGCAGAAACGAGACTTCAGTTTATCTATAGCAGATTCGCTGCGACATCGGATGATACGAATTTTAGTGAAATAGAAGCCTCTTTTATACAGCTCCCTCGTTTTTTGCGACTTCACCGATGTATCTATTTACAAAACTACTGCTGTTAACTAACTATTACCACTGTTACTAACGCGTATGTATTGCGTTAGGCCTGAGGCGGACGCGAGCGGCGCTTCAAAGGGTCGCTGAAGGCAATTTTTATGATCGTTTAATGCTTTAAAGAAGTCTTTCCTGGTTGCTATCGTTAAGTAACAGTAGTGAAGTATATTGGAGACCTTGAAGCATCTCACAAAATTCTTTGCCACTAGCTCGTTTCTAAAATTGTGCGGTGTCGACAGAAATATACTTCAAGCCTCCCGCTATTGCAAGAGAGAGTGAGAAAGATATGTTACGAAATTTAAATTATGTAATAAAAATTATAAACGAAAAACATTATTAGCTGACTTTATTATGAACTAAGCTAAATAGTTTACAATTACAGCATTATCTCTCTTATTTGTACGCCGTTAAAGGCAAAATATTGATTGAACTAATAATTTTCTAACATCTTAAAATGTACTCATACATATTTGTGCAAACAAACGTCTTTGTCTTTACATGGTAGGCATAAGAAGGGAGGGAAGTTTCAACGCAGTTCATATAATGACGTAGGAGTTTATCAATCGCTCCACCGCGTCGATCGAGTATTCCATCACGAGTGAGAATCGCCGATAAACTGCTAATAGAGAATTCGTTGGAAGCTGGAATCAATCATCGCTATCAGAACGATCGGCTTTGTTGGCGAGCGTGCGATTACAGTTCGTTCAGTCGGATTGTGTACGGCTCAACTGAGTTTGTACCTGGAATTAAGCCGGCGGAATTCCATTGAAAACTTGTATCTGGTAAGATGGGAACGCGCATGTCAAAGTATCTGTAGATTGGAAACATTGAAACAAATCAAAGGTGGAAAGTTAGATTGTAAACATTTAATGGACTTCCGAAGGCTACCACGCTAAAATTAATGTACATGTGCATTAATTCTTTTTCAAAATTAACGTGCATGTCCTAAAACCGATACTGAAAAAAAGAATTCTTAGAATCAAAAGTGATTATTTTCTCGCTTTTGTAATTACGAGTAGTCTAATAAAATATTACCCGACTACCTAAGTTAATTAATTTACTAATGACATTCAAAACGAGGTTGATTTTGTTATTGTTGATTTTCGTAACATGTTCGAACGCGGTAAGCGAACTGAACACATTAGCGGGCAAACGGGTGATCTTCAAAGCCGTTGTTCAAGCCACGATTGTTTGTTCAGGACTGAGCTGGAGCCGGGCGTGTGACGCGCTTCGTTGTAATTCCCTAGGAGAGATCACCTCCGTATGGAACGGAGCCCACGAATTAAGCCGCAGCATACGTAATGTACATGCTTTCCCAACTTTTTAATCGCCACGCCAAATAATTATCACGAAAAATTACGACACCAAACACGTTTAAAAATAATCCGTACACACGTATGTATGTATGTACATATTATATATACCGTTGATACAGAAAGTGTAATAGTTTTCGTATTTAATTTTTTTTTTTATAATATGGAAGTAGAAGACGAGCATGCAGTCCCCCTGATGGTAAGTGGCTACTGCCGCCCA
>DWQT01002135.1:0-14824 GCA_018244895.1 Myscelus amystis hages | reverse complement strand
GATTGTAAACAGATTATTTCGATAATTTGCAGTTATGTTATACTTTTATCATCGTCATTATCATCATGTATCGTCATCGTCACCGATCCTTATCCTCGGCTGGATGTGCCAGCATCCAATTTTAGCCTTTCGTAAAGCGCCGTCCCATTCAGGCAGCGAGCATTCTATACCACGTTTGCCAAGCTTATCTCCTCGAGAACTCTTACATTTCCCAAGGGGTTTTGCTTTTTCGGCAGGTATGTCCATCCAATTGCCACCAGTCAACTAATTTTTTGAGCTTTATCTTTTACTTCAGTTCTCTGTTGATTTACTTTAGAGTGAAAATGTAGAGAATTAAAAGTTTCAAGTTTTAAAATTGCTCCATTTTGTTCGCAGGCGGTTCCGCTAACGGTCTGGGCTCGAGCCGCTGTGGAGCGGGGGCCGCCGGCTCGCCGAGTTGACGTCATGCTCATCGAGTCCAACTACTCAGCCAACCTCTCAGACCTGGTGCTCGGAGACGACCTCCCAGAAAGCCCCTTCAGCCTCGCCCAGAAGATCATCATCGCGATCGTCGCCTGCATCCTCTCCGTGCTCACCGTGGTCGGCAACTGCATGGTGATGATCAGCTTCAAAATCGACAAGCAACTGCAGACCATCAGCAACTACTTCCTCATCTCGCTCGCGGTCGCTGACTTCGCGATCGGCGCGATATCGATGCCTCTGTACGCCGTGTTTACCATATGCGGCTACTGGCCGCTCGGGCCGCACATATGCGACACGTGGCTCGCACTGGACTACCTAGCGTCCAACGCGTCGGTTCTGAACCTTCTCATTATCAGTTTCGATAGGTACTTCAGTGTGACGCGGCCGTTGACGTACCGCGCCAAAAGGACTACACGCCGGGCGATTGTCATGATAGGCGGTGCGTGGGGGTTCAGTTTATTGTTATGGCCGCCGTGGATCATCGCGTGGCCGTACATCGACGGCGAGAGGAAGGTGCCGCCGGACAAGTGCTACATTCAGTTCATCGAAACGAACCAGTACATTACGTTCGGGACCGCGATAGCGGCGTTCTACGTGCCGGTGACAGTGATGTGCATATTGTATTACAAGATATGGATGGAGACGAAGAAGCGGCAGAAGGATCTGCCCAATCTTCAGGGCGGGAAGAAACACGATTCGTCGAAGAGATCGAACTCTAGGTGAGTGGGTATTTTGTTTGGTAATGTTAAGACAAGGTAATAATTAATATTCACCATTAATGGCGCTTAGCCTGATTAGATTAGGTAGGAATGTAGTTTATATAACGTAATGTTTACGTTAGCTCGCGTTGTAAGTCCCGAGGGCTATGTTGTATCAAAACAAAACAATAACAATAAGCAAACAAAACAATAACAATAAGAAAACAAAACAATAACAATAAGAAAACAAAACGATAAATATAACAACATTTGATACTTAACGAGGACCAAATTCGAGTACCATTACCAAAGAGTAGACGAGAATTACCAAAAGTAATTTCATATTTTTTGCAGCGTCATGTTTTCAGTTATTCAGCTTGAAATGTGTACAAACATTTATTAAACATTGGCTGTGTGTCAACGCCACAACTATGGCTAAACAAAGGGCTTAATATAACGGCGATGTAATTTCTTCTGTCGCGGAGTTCGTTTTTCTTCCCGACCGTCCCATGGATCATTATTCACAGAACTACAATTACTCCCAAGTTCTTTGCTGAAATGTCCTACATTTTGTCATCATTCAATTTCGTACCTTACGGGTACAACTTAAGTTACATTATCGATAGCGCATGTTTCGCGTTTAGGACTGTTCTCTTCCAGCCAATATCGGCTCGTGGGCTGCCGGGATCGTTTAGGGCGGCGGCACACGGTATACTTTTTGCATAATGATTCGGCGTTAAGGTCGAATGGAAATCGCCTGAATACAAACCAACAATGGATGGTTTGGGGCTTGTGTATATTATATAGAGTATACGAATACGAATATCGATCGATGCTGTTCCATTAGTTGATACCGTTACCTCAACTAATAATATTTAATAAATAAAATAAAATTAAATTAACATCTTTGAGCAATTAACACATTCCATCATTTAAAGTCTTAAATCAAATCTATATTGCTTTTACCTTATTTTTTGAATATAAAATTATAACTAAAACACTATCCACTTCAGTAATAAAAACTCTTTGTAAATCAAAGCTACATACAATACATACAATCGCGTTTTCCTATAGGGCTAGGCAGAGACTGAAGATTTTCACTTGCTGCAATACTGATAAACTTCTTCCGACTCTTGATCTGGCCTTCTTTTCTTTTCCGGTTTGGAGATCCCTATAATAGTGTTATAAAAAAACTAGCAACATTTGAAAGTTTTTCAAACCGTAAAATCAATGTACCTACTCGATTCCAGTCAATGACCTTATTTGGCGCGAATAAACTGAACAAATCGTAAAAGGAAACGCCTTTAGCTTGAAACGATTACATTCCACTGGTTAATATACGAAGCGGTACGCAACAACCGATTAAATTGACGCCGATTGCTTGGAACAAACGAGGGGGATGGAAAATGGCGGACGGGATTCAGAACCTCCGTTTTAACAATGATTGAATTTGTTACAGTTTAAACGGCGTATTAGGCAATCATGTTTATTTAAGTCGAGCTGGATACATTTACAAGGCATTGGATACAGATGGCTATGAACTACATTAACCGCCTTAGATCAGGAGTGTGGGCATTCAGTCGGCATTCAACATTTTTGGTGTTTAAAATCAATTGTAACGAATTCACAGCAAGTCTGTAAAGATAAATATATTTGACACTCGGTGCTCACTACTCACCGCTTGAGGACCCTGGCGTGATAATTTATAGATTCGTCCATGCTATGAGAATTTACAAAACCACATTGAAAATGGGATAAAATTTTACAAGAGAAATGAAGCGGAAAGGTCAGAAATATTTTAAAGCTTCACAATCGTTTAAGAGAATAAAACCAACAATGCATTAATTGATCAATTTTTCAATTAAAACAGTGTACGGTAGTAACGGCAAGTAAGAAATTTAAGTATCCTCTAACAAAAAGCCTATCTCTTTAAGTAACTCGTTAAAACAAGTAAAACATAATCTGCCTCCTTTGCTTAAAGTGAAATTAAATTCCTCCGGTTAATACGCCGCTCAAAGTAAGCTTTGATTACACTGAAGTCAACTGCTTGGAATAAAGTTGAAGGATAAAAAAAGGCTTTTTATTAATTTCATACGGTTTACGTTGTACAATAATAATAATGTCTTGGAGCAACCACACATTTGAACACGTTAAAGTTTGTTATGACAGTTTGTAAATGTTGGTTTATTAAAACCTCATTGAACAAAAATTAATTTAAAAAGAAATTTTGAAAAAGAATTATGGAAGCGCTCTCTTGTTTTCTGTTTACGATTTGACATATTCGTTCCTTCCTTCTTGTACTCGTATTGCATGCCAATGTACTACTAAACAAGAATTATATTATTTATAAATTCTATGATATCGTTTCCTTGTAATTACAATCCCGATAATATAGACTAAGGACTAGCACCCTTACACTTAGAGCAGACCTGGTCCAGCATTGGATCAATAAAATGTTCGAAAAAAAGAACTGTTTATACATAAACTAGCTTTTTCCCGCGGCTTCGCGCGCGTTAAATCATCATAAAAAACAAAAAGTACCAATTTTAAAACTACGGTCATACAATTTTACATTAACATACACATTCGTCGCTAAAGAGCTCCGATAAATCTCAAAAATAACATGATTTATCCACTATACAATGGGAGTTATTATACACACAAGCCATCCTTTCGAATTACTCTATCCATTAAAAAAAACCGCATCAAAATCCGTTGCGTAGTTTTCAAGATCTACGCATACATAGGGACAGGAAGAAAAAGCGACTTTTCTTTATGCTATGTAAAGACTGTCCGTGCATATAAAATTTGCAGGTAGTTGCATATAGCGATCCATAACTAAATCGCGTACATAACCATAGTTCATTACGAAATGCATGTTGATTGTGTTGCCGACATCTCGTTTGTGTACGATACGCAACCGAATAATTATGCCATCGATCGCCGTGTTGATTGGTACTTGATAATTGACAATGGACATGCATTATCATGTCAAAGGGATTGTTTTCGGCGCTGTGTACCTGGTATTCGGTGGACCGATTCTGAGATGCGCGCGCAAGGGTAATTGTTATTATTATTTTTTGGTTATTACTTGGTTTTCAATTCAACCTCTCACTTAGGGGTCGTCCATTAACCACGTGAGGCTCGAAAGGGGGGGGGGGGGGGGGTTCGGCGAAAATCACGAAATATAGCGGTCTGGTTTCCTAGCTTTCGACGTGCGTATTATAGGTTACATTTTAATTATCACCCGCTATAACGGTGAAGGAAAACATTGCGACTGCACTGCACACCTTAGTTATCGTAAAAAAAGTTTATAGTGTTTGAGGTGTATGAAATGTGCTAATATGCACTTGGCCAGCGGTAGACTAAAGCCTAAAAGCCTAAAACCCTATGAGAGGCGACGTAGAATTGTGAGAATTACTATGGTTGCTCTTTGATAACATATGTCAAAGTAGATATTAAATGTTGTATTTTTGTGTGTTCGGAGATACTCTATCTTAATTCAGTTATTATTAATCGTAAACCATGGTATAGTTTCATTATAGATAGATATTTGTACAGAGAGAGAGTGAGAGAGAGAGGGAGAGATGGAGAGAGAGAGAGAGATGGAGAGAGAGAGAGAGCGAGTAAGTAATTAAATCTAATTCAAATTAATCATCAAATAAGTGGTAGCCACGACTCTTCTATTTTACAATCTTCGTAAATAAAAGCGAGACGAACCAATAAACGACAAATCGCTAAATAAACGTCCTTTACTCTACATGGGCTTAATACTCGTAATGCTACGTATCGCTGGAGAGCTCTTAAAAATTTCACCGGCCGCACACCTTCGCTCGGCGGGCCGCGCCATGCCCGGGTATACCCCACCCGCTCCCTCCGCCCCGGGTATACCCCACCCGGTCCCGTCCGGCCCCTTCGCCCCGCGTGCCCCCCGCGAAGGAAAGACATTACCCCGAGATACGGGCCCGAAGATTTACGCTCTCGCGAACTTAACGTGATGTAGGAATTTATTTTACGTACAACTTATGTACCGTCTGGCATAAGTTTTGTTGTACAGTTTAGGGTAGTCTTGCTTAGAAACGACTTTAAGGAACAATAATTTACAATTGCACGTCATATATGTAATTTTTGGGAAATTACTCTTAATCGTGTATTATTATTAAAGGAAATTATTATAATATGAATCGATTTTTAAACCGATATTATTCGCCCCTTTTTTCCATAAAAATTATATATGTATTTTTCCATTAAAATAGATGCCCATGTCACTCTCCAGTCCTTCGACTATTTAAATGTCAAAAACCGTATTGATATTTTCTAATGCGAAAGAAGGACAAAAAATACACTTTCGCATGTGTAACTTTAGTGTGGATCTCTGTTTTAATATAAGTAGATTAAATTCGCAGGCTACGCATAATACTGCTCAAGTCTCTCATGGTTCAATGAATGTCGGCACAGTGACTATTTGTTATCTCTCTTCCGACCGATCGGTTGGCGGTTTGAATCTATACGGCGAATTTCACTATCTATTCTGAATCTTCTTCACACATGTGTGTTCTTGATCTATACACATGTGTGTCTGAATCTATACACATGTGTGTCTGAATCTGTAAACAGGTGTGTCTCCGTGCGCAATCTAGAACCTACTATCTTATTCTATAGATACTCGGTCTAGTGGTTGGTCCAACTTACACTGGAGATGGTTGATTCGATTTCCATCCAAAGCAAACAATAATGAGCTCAAACAAATAAACTCAAAGTAAACAAAGTAATGAGCTGGTCTATTTATTTATTTATTTATTTATTTATTTATTTATTTATTTATGTAACCTAAAACTAGGAATTACAAAGGGCAAACCTAATGCCTAGTGGTCTGTCTCGGTTTAATAAAAATACCTATATACATACGTGCAATATAGTATGTTTGGATGTATGTTCATCAGCTGTCCAGTTACCATAACACAGGCGTTTAATTGCCCAATTTGGAAACAGAAACCGTGTGTATTGTCCCAATCACTATTATTATTACTACCTAATAAGACCCGATGCCACTCAGTTAATTACAAGTGGCGCCATCTTGCGGAGCTTCTTTCGTGCAACTAAATACAGTTAATAACTTTGTTCTATGAACCTCATTATCCTTAATATATTTGAGCTATGATTTACGATACAAGGAACTACGATTTTAGCTTGTCGCTGTTTTGGGAACGACACCTGCCCAGCGGTGGGACTTAAAAAAGAACAGGTTTAAAAAGTGGGATAGTTATATACTAAGAAATATAAATATATTTAGAATTGACAGCTCTTGGAAACCGCTAATTGGATTGTCAGCATTGAGTATGCATATTGTTATTCATCTATTCTGTGTGTAGCGTCTGTGTGTAAGCTGTGTGTATTGTAAACTGTGTGTAAGCGTACCTTACAGATATCGCCCCAAAGTTTACCTACCTGTTAATTTGCTGTTCCGAGGTTTAACATCGTTAACATATCAATTGTGTACAGGCATCTATGTATTCAGTTTGACTGAAAGCTTCTTAGACTGTTGGATAACAGTTTTAGTAGCTTGTAACAGATTTAGATGAAAATGTATATATATCTATATTTTATGGTATTTATCTTAATATGCACATTTGTAACAGTAAGTGAAAATCACTGTTTAAAAATATTTCTCAATACCGATTTTATTTTTGTTGCGATTTTTTTTTACAAGTTTTTATTTAAATAAGATTTAAGTTTAAGTTTCGGTACCGCAGCGGCTAATTTGAATTCAAGATCTTCACACATCCCAGAGAATATTATGAACAATTTTCCAGTTATATCGAATCAATTTTTTAATTACGAGTATAATTCGACTTAACTTTGTAAAATTAGAGAATCAGACCCAGACCGACAGAGTGAGCTTCATCTGGACTGAAACCCAAACCAGCTCTGTACTCTCATGTATTATTGAACGACCACAGCGCCACCTGTGCCTCTACACAGTCACGTGTATTAACATGTGACACCCAGTGTACAAACACGCGCCGATGACTGCTAATATTGTCGCTGATATCACACAATACAGTACATTGTTATACCAAAGCAGATGAACGAATGAACACAGGGAATCAAGCGGTGTGGTATCGCTTAAAGCGTTTAATTATATAGATGGTATTGCACAAACAGCTATCTCTTTCAGACATTGTGTCGAAGTGTTTAGAGGGAGATAGAAAGATATTATGAGGAATGAGTTTCACATGCGTTTTCGTGCTGCCATGCTTTGTAAAAGACGAAAAAACAGACTGACAAACATTATTTACAGTACTAGTATGAATTAATATTTAATTTAAAATTTTTAAAGTCGCATAAAGTTAAACCTTTACAAGCCTTTATATAAGAAAAATCAATTGTAAATCTCGCAAACACTTTTTTCAGCCACTAACAACAAATTACAATTAGTTAAATGACGTCATTCGAAATCCAATATGGCGGACTAGTTATTTATTTTGCATGCATTAATGGGAACTAAACTGTCTTCAAAGATGGAATATGCACAGTTGCCACTGCAAACGTTTTAATGAGTTCATGTATTATGGAAAACGCCCACTATCCTTCAGCTATTATCATTTCACGCGTTACATTACCGTGATGTAAGGGAAGCGGCTAATGTCTGTCTGAGACAGAAATATGCTCTTGCTCTTTCTTTTGCTGGTTTATCTATACCTATAAATAAAGTGTCTATTTGTGATTTAAAAATAACTGTGATTTCTCAAGTTTTATAATTTACATGATACTTAAACACAAACTTTTAAAAATAAGTACCTGTCTGTTTGTCGTTCTGCTTGTCTGAGCTTACATCTGGAAGGACTGAATCGATTTTGATAAAACTCCTCCTCCTAATCCGAGGCTCCGGGTTCAAATCCCAAGCGCGGCTTTACAAAGTTACGTGCGTTTAGTAAATTAAAAATTTAATTCCACTCGCTCTAACGCTGCAAGAAAATACGAGGGAGTTTTCACGCCTCACAGTTCTTGATATTAACGTCTGCGTGATATACTAGCTTTAAATTCTCTCATTATTAGGGCAGACGCATATCCTGCAGAGGAAGGTTTAGTCCCAATAGGAGTATCCATGTAAGCCTTCAATTATTGGGCGTATGGGGCGAAAGCCCTTTCGAGTGTTTTATTACTCAAGTAAGGTTTTGAGGGTCATTGTTTATGGAGTTTAGACGTATGTATGTATGTATGTATACGTATATATGTATGAAAAAAGGGTTACGTACTTTATTCGTCCAAATCAGATTCGCCGGCGAATACAATCATTTTAAACAGTGATAGTATTTTTACGAGTATTTCAGTTCGATCCCGTGCATGGCAAATATTTTTGCGAGCTCTCTATCCACTAACTCATGTGGTCATTTAATTATATTAAGAAGATTTATTAATATCAAACTAATTTTCGCGGCATTAAAACAAAGGTGTGCACTTGGTATGGGTCGGAGTTTTCATTGCCGGGAACAAAGTGCAATGAATCAACGTTGAAATACAGCTTTCGGAGCGCAGAACGCGAGCGCCGCTAAATTACACGCGACGTGGCTCGATACAGAGTTTTTAGCTTTAAAGTAACTTTGTAAAGCTTTCGAACCGAGGCTTTTAAGCGCTAATAGGCGGTTAATATTGGTATATTCCATATTACCCATACGTATAACTGAATATGCGCTTGGGCTTTCACAGTAGCAGACTTTAGGTACATAGTGTTTACAGGGTAATTTTCGGTGTGTGTGTGTGATTTTGATGAAAGTCATATTGGGAAATAATGAAGTTTAAAGTATGCTACTTGCCCCACAAATAACTAGGACACCTTTGTAAACATTGAGAAGGTTAAATGTCAAATCTTTACGAGTATTTGAACTATTAATTGAATGCTCTAGTAAACGAAGCATTATTTTTTATTTTATATCCATACAGATGCAGTTATTAGAACAAGCTGTTATGTAATAACTTTCTGCATCCTATGCGCAGCGAAAGATACTCAAAGACATGATAGATATACATAGAAAAATCAATAGATCTTCGAAACTAATAAGTGTTTAACAGGTATCCAGGGCAAAGCATATCTTCAATGGATTTTGCAAAAAAACCATTTAAACGCGCGAAATATTCATAATCACGGTCGATCGTGACCATCCTTTGCGATACTGGATTATTAGTTCGGCTGCCTTAGTACTCACAGTTATAAGTGATATTTAAAAGTAATGTACTAACAATTCGGATAATTTCGCACGCTGATATCCCATTGCAAATTACGCAATTAATTATAGATGTTATTATAACCGCATATCTGATAAATGAATATATTTATTTTATATAAATATTTTTATAGACCTAAATAAAGTAATATAAATGTGCTTTTGATCTAATTTCTTCACTTTTTCTGGCACAGTCTATGGACTATGTAGTCTATGGATTGGTTATAGATTAACAATTTTTATTAAAATATTAGTTGATTACGTATTTTCTTAAACGTACAACATTAACGCAATGTAATTTATTCACGATTGATTGTAATTTCGTCGAACAAGCATTGACGGGTCGTTCGCACTATCGTTGCGGTTCCTGTTAGTTCTCTTTAATAATGTTCGAACTAATTCGAACTAATGTTCCGGTTAGTTCTCTTTAATATCTTCACAATCTTTTGAAAACTGAAATCTGACTACTCAAAAAACATGGACGGAAAGCGTAAAACAATAAAATGGTGATGTTCAAACAAAATACATACCAACGGTAGCAAGGTTTAATTTTTTGTTTTACATAATTTTTGACATCGAACTGACCACTGTGACGCTCGAATTGCAACGAATACAAATCCCAGTTGAAATCCTATCCTATCCCTTCCTATCAGAAATATTCCTGGATAGGACCATCACAGCACCGTAGAGGACATTGTGAAGACTGATATTGCGTGTAAACCGTAGCCGTCCAATATACACTATTCATCTCTGTCGGCGTGGATGTGTGGCGAGTACAGGGAATGTTTTTATTTAAAATAAACTTCACATAACTTTCTCTGTAATTTATTGTAGTTCTGCAAAAGATGGATCGTTCGCTTAGAAAATATAACCTCCAGCTGTCGGAATAATAGATAATAATAATAGATAGTAATAGATAAATGCGGAATCGGTCACTGTAATAATAATAATGGCAACTTGGGATATTGGACATGGGACATGGGACATGGGACATGGGACATCGGACATGGGACATGGGACATGTGACATGTGACATGGGACATCGGATTTCGTAGACTTCCATCTGATCCCAGCAGCAGCTTAAGCAGAATCTGTACTATGGAGATCATATATCTGTTAAACAATCCAACATATTTTTACTAAAAGGTGCCTTTCTGTGGGTCCGGTTTGGGTGAATTGTTTATGAAAATTAATGAATCAAACATCATTTTAAGGCTTATACTTTTTACTTTCAACTGGGCGGGAAGCGAACCCACGAACCCCGCTTAGCAGTTCGGCTCACTAATCACTGAATAATACTAAATTCAATGACAATTTTACATAGATACTAATCCTTACTAAGTAGTATTCTATAGGCGCTTATGTTAGTGAACTGGTGAATTTTTTTAGACTACCTTAGTGCACTGAAACGAAACAATTTGAGAAAGTAAACATTAACAATAGTGTTTATATATTTTCATACAATGTTTATACTCACAAGTGAATATAATTAACACATTTAAATATAACTAGGCAGCCAAGTACATGTTATTTCGCTGACGTGAAAATCAAACTCGCTCGGAACGGAAAATTGTTTCGTTCAACTGCTAAGCATCAGCAAGTCAATTTGGTATCTCTTTATATAACCATAAAGTCGATTATTCCCTGTACTTTCTAGGCCCGTTTTCCGAGGCTATGGACATTGATAGACATGGGTGAACGTCAAGGCTAATTATGACATGTTTTGATATGAAACAAGTAAATTAGTGGTAAAAAAATATTTCTTTGTTTATGGTCACTAACACATAATTGCCATTCCCAATAAAATTGTAATTGTACTGGCATTCAAATTTGGAACCATCAGTTCGGTGAAATTATTCGAAATTTGAATAATTAAGAAAAAAACTTTTCGGTGAGCATTCGAATTTTAAACTTGACATTTCAGCAACAGGGCGACGGAATTCTCAACCTGACATTTACATAAGTAAATAGTGTGCCTTCCACAAAACTGAAGAGCTATCTCGTTTGTAGAGGTTTATAGTGGAGAGATGTTGTCAAATATTAAAATGAATGCAACAGAAAAAAAACTGCGACACAACACTTGAAGCATTACTTGCTTAGTATTCATTGGTCGCGGCGATTAGAATTGTCAGTAGTTCTATCGAAGGTTTTTTCCTACCCTTTTTGTTGGTCCACTGCTGGACCGGGTTTTTTCTCATAGAGGGTTTTAGACCATAGTCTACCATGCTGAGCAAGCGCGGTTACTCTTCACATATCTCATAATACATTATGTACTTTAAAACATATGTACCTTTGCATATGCAGGTTTCCTCACGATGTTTTCCTTCACCATTATAGCAAGTATTTAATTTTATGTTATAAAACGCACGCAACAAGTCAAACCTACATGTCAGGATATAAATTCAGATTCATTGGATTGGAAGGCTAGGCCACTAGGCTATCACTGCTGGCAGGGGTATAAATAAAACAGAACGCAGCCCTGTACAGTTTGAAATTCCATTTCCATTTTTATTCCACTGGAATTCTCTGTCGAGATTTATCTTACACAAGCTGTCTAGCACAATGTATTCAGTAAGCACTCGTACTGAAGTTGCCTCGAGTACAGAGCAAGTGCCGTCATGAAACGAAACGCGAAGTTGAGTTACAATAAGGACAATGCGGAATAACCGTTGAAACTTTAGTCGGAAATAACTATTTTAACTAAGTAACTGTTATTATTATACCATCACGCAGCTCCCTAACGGGGTAGGTTGTTACTGTAATACGGGTAA
This sequence comes from Myscelus amystis hages, assembly GCA_018244895.1. Taxonomy (NCBI): domain Eukaryota; kingdom Metazoa; phylum Arthropoda; class Insecta; order Lepidoptera; family Hesperiidae; genus Myscelus; species Myscelus amystis. Next base: position 2,668 of record DWQT01002135.1, on the reverse strand, counting down.
ATTATAACGGTGATACTGTTATTAGAAAGAAAAAAAGAATATTGTCAAGAATATAATTTGCAGCTGATCTCTTAAGTTATTATTACTGTTTATGTTATGCAATCAAATACTGACTGATAGCGAAGCAGGAGTCCTCGAGGTGCGTATGTGGGAGAGAGATGAATGCAATAGAACAACGTTAGGTTTCAGTAGTTTATTATTATTATGATACTCATTATATAGCTTGATTTACATTGCTTGTTTTGTCTGGATGTAATAAAAATATGTACATAAGTATTATGTTTATCAGCTTTCCGATTACCATAACATTGTTTCTTCCTAATTTGGAATCAGATAATCATAAGTGAAAATGTCCTATCAACTGATGATTATTTCTTTTAATCTCATTAAAAGCTTTGAAATGTGAAGGTTGCAATTTAATTTCATCCGTGTCGGTCGGTTTCATCGTGTGAATTCCTCTTCATACGCGACATTATGCGAAGGAAATACGCAGCCGGCAAAGTATTTGCCTTAGTTCCCTGAAGTTGTATAGAACAAAGAACTTTATCTCAAATTGTATGTAAAAGCTGAATACGTTTTTAGTTGAGTCGACTCGAGAATGAAGCCGCACGCTCAGAAGTGCTCTTTGCCTGCGCTTAAAATAAAAATATGCGGCTTTTTATTATATCTGTGAATTGTATGAGTCCATGTATCTTTGTAGATGAAATGTAGAATGATTAATTAATTGACTAGTTCCTAAGTTCAGTAGCTATTAGAACTGACTAGTAAGTCGATTTTACAAATTTATAATCGAGTTTGTGCGCCCTTAGGCTGTGGTACACCGGGAGGAAAAGGCGGTGAAAAAAAATGTAATAGCACTCTTTTAAGTAAAAGAAGAAAAAAACATAATGAATGTTGCCAAATTTTAGTACGGCTTTAGTCTGTAACATCAGTATATAGTTCTTTAGTTAGTAATTAGCATAATTATGGCACCCGCTACTGCCTTGCAGCATCGTGAAATTTCGCTAACAAATATCATTTAGCACGCCTCTACCGGCAGAGTTCCCCAAGAACAAACACAACGAAAAATGTAGAGTCAGTTTCATTCTGTAAATTAGCATTACATTTCTTTTGAATATATCTACATAGGATAGTTTTGGTTCATTACGGAGACTGTTTTGATGAAAATTCACAGTAAAATGTGTTTATTCGTTGAAAAATATTTTGAGTGGGAAAAGAATTTGAGCAGATTTTTACTTAATGTTTACTTAATATTCGAGTATGGACGGTTGTATTTATTTCCGCCCATTCGCTTGAGTTTGAGCTAAACTTACGATATAACGAGATAAATAAAGTACTTATGCAAGTTTTAGGCAGGATTTATTGGATAAGTTTATATTGTAACAACTCTTTTTGCACTTAAACCGGCAAATAAAGCAATTTGTATGTGTAACATTCCTATAATTTATTTTTTTCAACCCTTTTATTATTTCACTGAATATGGGTCTAGTTTCATATTGAGAAGGTTTAGTAGCCGAGGTCTATGTACGTTGATCTAGTGCGAATTGACAGACCTCACACGCCCTATAACATTATATACCTTTCCAAGGTATTTTATTTTTCATCCGTATAGCGAGTAATATTTTAAAACTTAAATTATAAAACGTGCATTGCTTTGTAATAGCCCATGGTACTTACGTACTAATATTTGAACCGAGACCCCCTGTAGTGGGAGATTGAAATCCAAATCTATTACATATCATTGTTATTAATTAAAACTACCCAATAGTCACGCTTATACTTCTAGTCGTTAGTTCTAGATGTTTACGAGTCTTGGCGGTCGATTCTGAAGGCTGACTACTCTCAGTACACAAAAAAATGTATTTAACGCGAACAAAATTGCGTTGAAACACTTCTAATGGCTAATATCCGAAACCTGAAGTGTTACACTAAAGTTTAGCACACAAAGCTTTAGTTACATCCACTGGTAGTTTGCAGATGAAGTTCCGTACATAATGTGCTTCCGCACTGCGTTGTGGGTATATCCAAGTTTGAAAGTTACGCGAAACTGACAATATTACGTAATATTCTATGTATATTGCCCTTTATGCCTTTGTTATCGTTAAGTACCTACTCAATAAGTTAACACACATTAATGTAATAAAAGGATATATATTTGTCATGCGAATGTATTGTACGTAGTCTATTAAATGAAGCAACATTTGAAACACTTTTTTCCATTTCCTTTGCTGTTAATATTTTTTATTGGTAGACAAAACTCGTCATTACGAAACAAAAAAAAATCGTTTGATAAACAGAGCAGAAAATGACACTGGAATGTTTTCTCTGTGCCTACGTATTTTGGATTCATTGATCAAATCTAAGTTGGTAATGATTTGCTATTAATTATCCGCGAACACCGCGCTAGCGAATGTACTCGTACTTCTTACAGGCTATTGTCCCGCTTTATATGGGCCCAACTTTCCTTAAGTCACGCCGTACTTAAGGCCGGTTCAGACTACGACACTATACACCGTACACTTAGTGTATACATCGAGTGTCTCTGTGTGAACACGAGTGTCTGTAATAGGTAAATTTATTGCGACACAATGTTTAGTGTCGCATCAACCGCTGTGTGAACACGTTGCGTTCAAGTGTCTAGTGTAGTTGACAAGTTTCCGTCACGTTT
>DWQT01002134.1:0-14828 GCA_018244895.1 Myscelus amystis hages | reverse complement strand
GTCTATGTATACAATGATTTACCAGTCTATATTAATAATATAAAGCTGAAGAGATTGTTTGATTGTTTGAACACACAAATCTCAGGAAATATTGGTCCGATTTGAAAAAATTTTTCTTACTAACCTTACTAAAAAATAATTTATATAGCAAAGCAAAGTTTGCCGGGTCAGCTAGTGCATCTATCTATAAGACCTAAGAATGTCTATCTGCGATCTATCATCAATGAAAAGTGTTACTATCCGCTACTAAAGGCATCTTTCTAACTGCTTACTTGTTTAACAATCAATCTTAGTATCATACACATGTCCACATAGAGTTCCATAACCATTTGGTTATAATCAACTAAAAAAACGATCATGGGATATGACCTATCAACCAAAGCACTGCATGGCGATACATCAGTCGGCTGTCGAGGCAGGTGAAATGATGACCCAACAAACATTCAACATTTATTTATATCAGACTGTAGATGTGTCATATTTAGACCAATTTGTGTGTGAACAGGATGGTGGGGACAACTTCTCTTTTTGCACCTAATAACAAAACCTAAGTTTTAACATAGCAGTTGACCAACAACTATTTTTTTAAACATAAATTTTTGCATCGCATAGTGCTAATGTGCATTTAAACGGCATAAGATTATTGTCAAGCCAAAATATAAAAGGTCAGTAGCTATGACTCATTTAGCTGGCGCCACACATTTTAACAAGAATCTGCACTTGCCCAAACACGGTCAATCGGTGCAAGGTTCTAACTGCAATTAAGGTTCGATGCAATTACTTTTAAATCAAAAATAACACAGATCTGTCTGTAGAACAACCAATCTTTATAAAACCCTACTGTAACATCAATATTACAAAATTATATCATATGAAATATATTGGCACATAGCCTTATCATATAATATTACAAACATTATGTTTTCACTGCAAACAACAAGTATAGTCAAATGTAAATTGGAGACCTAATCAGGTGTTTCACATAAAGCTAATCTTAACAATAAAATAAACTCAGTATAATTAAGTTATTGATAATATCATTGAAATAATTTAAGCAAATACTTCATTCATTATATTGACATAATTGTATTGTTAAATATAATTGTGCCGAAATTGTTTGCAGACTGAAAGACAAAGGAGCACCTCATAAACATATCTGATATGACAACTAAGGCACATAACAATGTTCTAATACCAATAATTTATTCAGCAGGAGTGTGGGCTGCAGTCAACTTCACCCACTCTTTGCCTTGATTTGTTTAGCTTATTTGAATGGTGACACCATCACTTTTTATTGTTTCTATTAAAACAACACATGCAGACAGCTCTGAACTAAATTTGGCTGTAGAAATATTTTTTTGTGCATCATACAAAAAGAACTCTCACACATTTTTCTCTCAAAAGTTATGTGTTTAATATCTTTTTATCGCACAAAAAGCGCATATTATCTAAAGAAGCGAGATTCAAGAAGCATGTGGCTGATAGAGGTGAAACTATTAACGACCGGCAATTACATACACACGTCTAGATCTCACCTGTTTGGTGTCCACAGTGTCTGTGGCCTCCATATTGGCATTTGTCCTCTCCTGCCTCTCCATGACTTCGAAAACATTAGAAATGCCTAATCCATTTACTGGTATCAACAAACGCACACAATCAAACTATAAACATAACAATCACGATGGTACAAAATTTTATAACGAAACAATGTCAATGATCAGACTGACCACGTTTAAGCATTTAGTCCGCTGTGACAACCGAAAAACGTCTTAAAACCAACTCTATCACGCAATTGGACGCATTTTAATTATTTTAACAAAGAAACAAAGCACCAATGATGGATTTTTTGGCTAGAATCAGAAAAACACGGTTCATCACCATCTTAAAATTTTACACATTCCGTCATCGAGGCCGACTGACTCTGGTCGCTGCCCTGGCTGTTATTCTTTCTACGCAGTCATTTGATTTGTCAAAAAATACCTATTAGCAACGACTATTTTCATTCCAGTAAAACAAGTCAGTTGAGTTCGATTAAGAAGACTCTTCATTTTTCATTTTATATACATCTTGTTAAGTATCACATATGTAATAAAAATTATTGTATGATAGCATTTGTTGATTATTACCAAACTCGTAAATATTTTCCGTGAATCGGAATGCATCAAATGCGCCAGAGTCCTCTACATTTCATCGAGTATAACTAAAAAGATTCAAAAATATAAAAAGAGCAACGGTAACAACTTTCGTTAGTATTTTATAAATAGAAAACGATGCCTGGATTAAATGACAATTTTACGTCACTCTGTATAATTGTATTGAAGAATCTATCTTTAGATTTACCAAATATACATTATATTGTTTAGGCACAGATGTAAACAAAAATGTCTCAACAGAAGCAGACTGATGTTCAATATATGTCAAACTGACAAATTGTGACATGACCAAATCAATATTACCTCGACTGTCCGCATACAGTACTTCGGTTCTGTTGTTCTTATATTTTCATTAAAAATGTTTTTATGGTAAAATGCCCCGAGAAAAGAGTCGCTATCGTGACAAACGTAGCACGTCGTACAGTTCAGAATCATCTTACGACCGGAAGAAATTTAAAAGTAAGCACAAGCGGCGTTCGCGATCCAGGGATAAGTCTGAATCGAGTAGTCAAAGAAGAAAACGTTCCACTTCACGGTCTAGGTATAAAAGGAATAGCTACTCCAGGAGCGTCTCAAGAGATCGCTACGAGGGCAAATCTAGGCGGCGGTCACTTTCCCGTTCCAAATCGAAGCGCTCCAAATATTCGCGCGATCGTTCCCGTTCGCATTCTAGTGGCTACAGTCGATCTAAACACGGCAAAAGCAGCAGGAAGAACAGAAGGAGATCGCGTTCATCGAGTCGTTCCAGCTCCTTTGATATTGGTAAGCAAATCTGGTATCTGTGCAAATATACAATCTGTATCAATCAATCTGTGTTGTAGTTCTTGACCAGTTCAGCTACACAGCAGTGTAGATACTGTGTTTGTGTAATTTTGAAGGGATTTTCTTCTCTATTTCTTGAGACACCTTCACTTTATATCATGTATACATGGATACATTAATAAAGAGCTTGTTTATTGCAGAAAGATCCTATCAATCCAAATGTTTCATCAATGTAGACGACACAGAGACCCAAGTTGAGAAGGCTATCAAAGCAGCGGAAGCGGCTGGTGTGACTTTAGCCAAGATACCAATTTACGAGTACAAGGAGGTTGAAGTTCGAGAGGATATGCCCACCATGCATGACAGAAATGTACTGAACGAAATTAACAATGACTCATTTGTACAGAAATCCTTTACATCTTCAAAGAACAAGAAGCTGTCTCAAAGTATTGTCATAGATTTGAATGCAGAAACAGTTAAAGTTCCGCAGTCAGAAGCCAAGTCGGAGAATGATGATTCAATAATCAACTTTGCTGTAAGTATGATTCACATCTCTTGCTTTTCTAGTATGTAAATACCAAATGCTGCCTTCATATTGGTAAACATAAGTTATAAGACTATATCAAACACATTGTCTTCTTCCCGGGCAATATAACAAACTCTAAATATGGTCATAAGTTCAAACAAAGTGTACATGTTGATATCCCTCAACTTTCAACCCAAATTTTAAAAAAGGATGTTACATTTTCTTAGCGTCCTATTCTTACTTATACACATAAAAGATTGAACTTATTGCCTATTGATGATTTAATTTAGTTAGTGTTTCCTGTACTTGTGTAGCAAAATATACATTTAAAAAATGCGAGACATTGATGAATTAGCAGCTGGTGGCTAATACACCAGTATCTTAATTAGCACCTTACAAACTCAAGCAAATTATATAGATTTTCTTTAAACGCTTTAATCACTGTTACCTACACCCAGACCCTAACATGTGTTCTAAAGTATATAAACATTAATAAAAATATGTCAACATTCAATATTGTAAATTATAAAGATGTTGTATATTGTACTATGCATATATTCTTGGTGAGGCACAGCCCTCGGAATGATGAAATGACCAAGAAAAATTCTGTCCGGTAGAAATGTGTTAACAATGACATATTGATCTTCTGTCAACAAACATTGATCTTTGAACAATTTTCATAAGATAACAATCCAAGTCTTTCAACATTTATGGACATTACACGAAATCATAATGACATTTTAACAGGCAGAATTAGTGTTGATGCCCTCAATTATGTATGACAAATAACACATTAAAATTATTCTCCCCTTATTGAATTACAGGAGCTTCCCAGTGAAGAAGAATTAAAAGAAATGTGGATAAAGAAGCTCTATCAGTTCAGAAAGAAAATGCTTAGAGGAGAAATACAGTAGAATATTTATTGCAACAAATACTTTTATTTCATACCTTCTTTAACAAATTTTCAATTATTCCGATAACCAATGTTCTCTGTGTGATTAAGTGATTTGTTTTCAAAGCATTTCCTTGATCATGGTGACAGTAGTATGTGTCAGAATTATGCAGTCATTGTCATATTATCGTACATGAATACTAATATTAAATACCTAATTAGGAGGGCTATTTCTGCGTAAATTCAATTAAAGGATTATAAAATCGAAAAAAAAAACACTAAACCTATAAAATTTTATTATATAACATAACACAATAACCGGCAGTCGCAACTTACAATTTGAAATGCTTTGGAACTAAGTCGTCTATATTTACATCACTGTAATGGCTTAACACTTGAGAATCAGAAGTTTTACATGTTGGTTCTTTCCCGCTGTATGCGACTGCTGTAGGTTCTTGACACAAGATTCCACGCGTCCATATACCTGTCCATGCACATGGCTATGCATTTCTGTTCCGAACTATCCAGAGCTGTCCCCGGTTTATTAATGCACTTCTTAAAACATTTTTCTGACATCTTCGTAAGAAGTTCTTGAGCGTTTGCTATGGCGATTTGCTGTTTTACCTGGTCCATAAGCTCCTCTTTCTGTGCTCCACTCAATGACCCGGTAGACAAGGTGTCCATGATGTTATAATTATTAAGTCAAATTGTTTTTAATACTTAGGTATTTCGTAATTTTAACTGAAGTTGATAACAGAACTGACTCCTAACCTCAAAATTTTACTCCCTCCGTACAGCTGTACAGATGACACAAAATTATGAAGAAATGGTATTTGTTTTTATATTGTCTGTGGTCTCTACATAATGAGTTAGCCTTGCCCAATCGACCATGGTTTTGGGGGTTTTTTCCACATAAAATTGATTAAATGTCATAAAAAATCTAAACCTTATGTGAGTAGTAGCATTATAATATTTTAAATTTTACTGTGAACATGACAGACGCGCTGCTATAATAATTCCATAAAACTCAACTTCAAACTTAAAAGGTACATTCTTTCTGCTGGTATTCAAACGTAGTGTTTATAAGTTAATTTTGTTCACTTTTTATGCCGCCTAAAAGGTTATTATTTATAACACACTTAAATTAAAGTTCACAGGACGGAGCTGGTAAGGGCTAGACTAATAAGTAGGTCTACTAAGAGTCCCAAAAAGCAGAGAATCGAAGGTAATCGCAATGTACAAGTGAGACTACGTCTTCAATTCGAGTTTGGATTGCTGCAACAAGGATAAAATATTATTACCAAAACAACTTATAAAACTTTCGATAATTTTCGACTAAAAGGGTAGAATTCGAAGAACATGCAATGAATTATGAACTAAAATTTGAGGGGGAATTGGGGGAAAAGAATGGTATTAAATACTAATGTCAAAGTAGGTATCTGTCAGTGTCACATTAACATATTTAAAGGAGGCAAAAAGATAGAACATAAAATTACAAATATTTATTACATTAAATATTACAATCAGCCTCATAGTGTGAAACTGAACAATCAGATATTGGAGGGTGGTTATTTAAATTTAGGTTATAATTAAATATCGTAAATTTCCCTTTAAATTAGTATAATGATTTAAGATTATTTTGTTTGTAATGGATGAGCTCGAAGATGCTGCCAGTAGTCTATCTCACGATGAGCTGCTTGAAGTAACTAAGTCTTGCTTATGTACCCTAATAAGTCACGATTCCTTATTATCTGATCTTCCACTCGATATCATTCACGAAGAAATTCTCTCTCAGGTAAATTTTATGTAGTGTTTTTTCTTTTGTGTGAGTAGATGGAGATGGTAAGCTTAAAAATATCAATATCTAATAAGTTTATTATAACATGGGATGGTGAAGTAACAAAATTCTGTTACTGGATGCTTATTAGCAAAAGCTTAAAGGAGAAACTATAATAAAACTTTTTTCCTTCGAAAAAAATTCTTTTCATAACAATGCCTTTCACAGATAGCAGTGGAGCATGGACAAGCCATAACAATATTTGTTTCAAGACAGAGTGAGCCGACACTAAAAGTTATTGTAAGTCTACATTTTGTTATATTTTAACTTAATGCAATTACAACTTATGCAATTCAAATTGTGTACTTGCTTGAAAATATCAACTATCATAATTCAATATAGCAAAATTTCAAGTGAATAATAAATGTTTTGGCATGTAATTTTTTTGTCTCGTGTTCATCAAATTTCAATATTCATGTGCAACATTTTATTATATTTCCAAAATATTTCAGAGAACGCTTCTGAGAGGAACACCTTTGAATATTAAATTCAACAATTGTTCTAACCAGATCTTTTGCTATATGTTTTATACTTTATAGTAATATTTTTATTAATATAAAAAAAGTAAAAATGGCAAAAGGAGTTAGCTGAAATTAACTTGTAATGACTCACAAACTTAGCTTTAGTAACTTGTGATAATTTTTAGTCTGCTTACTCCTATGAGAGAAGAATGTGACTGTATGTATTTTTTATTTCAGGTGCCTCAAAATGCAACTGTTGGAGTTCTGAAGAAAGCCATAGCTAGACACTTTGAACTCTACCTTCAAAGAACTGGCAACAAAGTAAAAATATCCTGGAAATATATCTGGAAGACATATGATCTGGACTATGACGGAATCATTTTAGATAATAATAGCTCTAGCATTGAAGATTACGGAGTTCGGAACAAAATAACACTACATTTCAAAAAGAAAAGAAAGAAAAAATAAAATTTTAAGCTTTTATTTGTATTTCCATAAACACATATCCCTTTCCTTTTATATATGAATATATCTACACACTAGTAGACATCTGTAAGTAAAGTAAAAGCAGAAAATATAGTAAATTTGAAAATTTCTCTAGTATAACAGAGTGTAACATATTTTTGATACAATAACTCAAATTAATCAATTACAATGATATACATTACCACTACAATTATAAATGAAATGTATTGAAACCATTTTTATGCACTTGCAAAGTTAGTGTGTTTTGTAAACATCTGTACTTATATATAGATATACATATTTTCTATGTCCAATAGGGTACATTTCACAGTTGCTCAAAGTCTGGCTGTGGTGGCGGCTCCTGCGGCAGCGGCTCGAAGTCCCCGAGACTGTAGTGGGGCTCCTCGTGGCGCGGCGTCGCCAACGGCCGGTCGTAGGTATCCTTAAGTAGTTCTTGATCATGCTGTTAAATAAAACTAATGTAAGACTAGATACATAGACATCGGACAACTGGGATATCCAAACGTGTGATGTGGAAACTTACGTAAGTATGTAGTAGCAAGTCAATATATCATTAAAACGAATTATTACAAAACGGAAAAAGTCACATGTTGTAAATGCGATTTTTAAGTTGGTGACACAAAATGGTAATTATATTATCCATGCTTTTATGTTTGTATTTGATACCTGATCCGATTGCAAGACGGAAGGCGGCGCGAGGTCGTCGAGCGACAGCTGAGTGTTTATCACCGACGGCGGCGCGTAGTCTGCAATGGCCGGCAGGTTTTCTACGGGCTGTTGCAAATAACATTCACTTAGTAATCCATATTATGTTTTATAAATTACTTGCATATAAAATGTATATGGTGAAAAAATGTTCATTAGTAAACTAATACATAATACAATATGCGTCATTTCGGGCATGCTCTTCACAACCTAAGAAAGAAGAAGAATCTATATATTAATATGTGATGCAAAAACTTTGGACTTTTTACGAAAATTGCGCGGACGCAGGTGCGTAAAATTTGGTTCACTTATAGTTTATGTGTAGGAAAAGTGCACAACGCTAATATTTTTCAATAATAATGCTTATAAAGTACAGTAAATAGATAAATAAAACATTACACACACTACCTTTCATTTGACACACAGGCACACATATTCGTTATACGCATACACATGTCATGTCAGACACTGAATGTCAAACAGAAAAGTTTTATGTTACATATGTCATGTCATACACTGAATGTCAAACAAAAAGGTTTTATTTTCCCATTTAATATGAAAAATACCACTCGCATACACAAATGTACTATGGTCGAATTTCTAGTAATAATAACAATATTAAGAGGCGTTAATAGAGTCCTTCGGAGCTGGCAACAGATGGTTACGCCTCTGGTGTTAGCTATGACAACTTACCATCAGGTGGCCTGTCTGCCTGTTAGAATATAAAAAAAGAAACCAGCGCGATTATCGCACACTTGCGGGGTTAAAACTCCACTTGACAAGACAACGGTCATATACTGCGGAAAGAGTGTGGGCCGTGGGCAATGTGGCGTTGTAACATACCGGGTCTTGTTGCGCGGCGTCGTCGGCGGGCCGGTGCGGCGCGTCGTCCGCGCCCGCCGCGTTGGCGCGCGCCGCCTCCTCCGACTCGTACGCGCTCGAGTGCCGCGTGGCCAGCAGGTGGCTCAACATGTCCGTGCCTGCGAACACGACATTATATCGCACCGCATTAGTGATCACTTAGAACCGTTACATAGCTCACACGCAATTGCTTGTGTAAAGATACTACGACCAGCAATGTCCCCTCGCAAAATGACTTTGCATTTTAACAAACGACAATTATAAATACACTAGCTGTCCCTGCAAACGTTGCTTTACCTTATAAATGATTTTGCCATTGGCACTAGGAATTGAAAGTCACTGCGAGAACTTGTACGTACATAAATAGACATTTAGCGAATGAGATGCGCGAAACATTCGTAGCACTTCTCCAGTTACGTGTACGTAAATAATGTACCTATGGAGGTGGAGTAGCCGCAGATGCAGTAGAGCGTGGCGGGGGCGGGGCGCGGCGCCACCTCGAGCGCGTTGGGCCCCGCGCACAGCGCCGAGTGGCGCAGCTGCCCGCGGTAGCAGGACGACGCGAACATGCACTTGCTGCACGTCGTGTGGCCCCTGCACGCACACCTCACGCTCATCAACGTTATACTCACAATTCACTGATTAATTGTGTATATTTATGTGTGTGTGTGTGTGTGTGTGTGTGTGTGTGTGTGGAATACGCACAAGAAGTGCTTGTCGGAGTCGAGCGGCGCGTCGCACTCGCGGCAGAGCACGCCGTCGGGCAGCACCAGCGTCAGCTGCTCGTAGGTCTCGGCCACGCTGTGCGACGCGGAGTCCTTCACCGGCGGCCGCGCCTTGTTCTGCACAATAAACCAATCTCTCGCTACTGCTGCTCCGTCTCCACTAAACTTCCTATTACAATATCAATCAGTAACCTAGTATTTTAAGAAATGTACAATTTCCGTTTTAAGATATAATCTTGATACTAAATGAAGAATATATTAGTTAAGTATGTAATAAAATCTGCTATATGATTAATAAAGGAATAATATAAACAACCAAAATATAACAACGGTATGCAAAGTCGAACAACGGGTAACTAACCTTAGGTTTGTTAATGAGATGCTCCTCGCTGCACAACGGGATCACATCCTCAACGGAATGGTGATCCCGTATTTGATGCTCCTTCAAGTGACCTAGCAATTATCGAAAATCATGTTTGATTAAACTGTCACAAATTTTCAAATAATGTGTTACAATAATTTTCATGTTAGTTGATCAACGTGATGCAATATTGGTACGGATTATGGACTAAATGTAAATCGAGAGATGATTTGATTCAATTCAATTCAATCATTTATTGCATCATGTGTTACAAATAAACTAAGTATAACATGAGCCCCACCATAGCAAATTATAAAGCATAACATAACAATAAAAATATTTACACAATAATTATAAGAAAGGAAGATTGAAAGTATATAGAAGAGAGAGCGAGAGGCAGAGAGCGGTACCGAGGTGCACGAAGCGCAGCACGCAGCGGCTGCAGGGCACGTCGAGCAGCGGGTCGCGGTGCGCGCGCACGTGCTCCAGGAACAGGCGCACGTTGGCGCGCAGCTCGCGCCCGCCCGCGTACACCGGCGTCACCTGCCGCCGGACCGTACGCTCACTATCGCTTGCTCGTGTCAACTCCCAAAATATTGACTAATTTATGGATATACTCGGAAATCAAAATAGAATACAATATCCGCGATTTTTATACACTCAAGGTTCATATTTAATACGAACATTGCAATTAATTGCACTTTTGGATAAATGTTCACTTGTGAATCGTGATGTCACTGAATGCTTCTGATAGATAACACGTTTTTTGAAAACTATACACATAATACACACACATTGTTAGAACATGTTGCCTCTTGATTAACTTTTACCAATTATAGCATTGGAAAAGTGCAACGGATTAACATAATGAAACCGGAATTAAGTTATTACAGAGTGTCATTAAATCATGACCTAGATATATGATTTAAAATATAATGTAACCTTGAGACAATAGGGGCAGTGAACGGAGTTGGCCAAGCGATGCGCGCGCCGCATGTGGTCGAGCGTGGCGCGGTGCGCGGACGAGCGGTACGGGCACAGCGTGCAGGCGTAGGGCAGCTCGCGCGGCGCGTGCACCTTCTGCATGTGCGTTGCCAGCGTCAGGACCGCCGCGAAGCGCCCCTGCAATTAGATTTTATATTCATGCTACTTTCCTCGCTTCATTTTTGACCCGTTTAGGTAGCGACGTAGTTGACCTGTAATGATCACATCGCCGAATGCCAAACTTAAATCTTCTTAAATCTCGTAATTTATTTTGAGACATCAGCAGTAAAACTGTCAATGTACAAAGCATTATATACATAGCCTGTTCTATATACATAATTGAAGCTATCTTGAGACAAAACTTGTGCAAACCAGAAATCCCAGATAGCAAATCCAAAGTTACTACTAACATATTATGTTCAAATATTGTAAGTAATAGTTATAGAATGACATGAAAAGGATTGGTTTAATTTAAATTTCATAAGTATTCAATAATATACACTTCAATCAAGTTCTACCATCAAATATTTATGAACAGTTAAACTGTAAAAATACCAGGTTAAACTAAAAAGACACACCTCACAAATCAAGCAGGCGTATGTGTAGAGGTTGGGCGACTTGGTGTCAATAGGATGTGATTCCTTCTGGTGCGCAGCGAGGCCTTCCTCGTCCAGGAACCTCGCGAGGCAGTAGTGGCACTGCGGAGCGTCCTCCGAGGCGCCCGCGGGCGGCGGGACCACGTGCTTCAACATGTGCTCGGTGAGTGCACCACTCTCGTTGAATTCCAATTGACAATCCGGGCACTGGAAATACGCATATGCAAAACTGAGGAGACTTCAAAATACCTACGTAAAGTAAACAGTTTTCTTTTAAATAGTGCAGCTTATGAAATCACTAATCTGGCATTTATCAATACAAAATCTGACTAAGAAGCTCACCTCTACGGCAATAGATTGTCTGTCGACGGTGCCGGCGTCGGCCGTCTGACCGAAGTAGTAGCGTTCGAGGGACACAGTTTCGTCGGGTTTGATCTCCTTCTTGATGTTCTTGAGCGGGATGTCGTCCAGGTCGGGGTCGTCGTCCACGTACGTGCTGGCCTTGGTCTTGCGGCGCGGCCGTGGCGCGTCGTCCTTGTCCTTGTCTTTCATCTTCTCTTGCTTGATCTTGGTGCGGCGGAGGGCCAGCGGTATCTGCAGTAAGCGAATGTAAAATACAGTATAACATTTTTATATACTTATTTTCTAGACAGAGACAGGCAGCTATTCATCGCACTCAGGGCATGGTGAAGAAATTATCATCAACACCAACACTGGGTCAGATTTTATCTCTTTGGTTTTCACACAGGACTAAGTTTTTGTCCTTATACATATACTAGATAACTTAGCCGTAACAATTTATATTGTATAACCTTCATAAATAAGAATGCGGTAGAGACTGACCTCCTCTTCATCGTCATCGTCGATGAGCAGCGTCTTCTCCTTGCGACGCTTCTTGGTGGGCGGCTCGGGCTCCGGCTCGGGCTCCTTGCGGCGCCGCCCGCGTTTGCTGCGCGTCTCGCCCGACGGCTCTGGCGATGGCTCCGAGCGGTCGCTTTTCTTATTCTAGATTATTATGGTCAAGCAATTATCTTCCTTTACTCCTTTTTGAGAAAACAATTGTGAGTAGGGGAATGTTTTGATTCTCACCTTAGGGTACTTCCAACTTTTAAAGGGATTAGCGGCGATCTTGTTGAGCCGCACGGTAATAGAATCCTTGGCGTCTAATTTAGTCTGCTCCGCGATGTGAGCGACTATGTTGTCGAACGCTTGTCCGGGAGATATGCCAAACCTGAGAAGATATTACATATTTAATTAAGAATTCAACTCTTGGCAGATGCAAGTCGCAAAAGCTTGTGCTTCTATGTCCTAGTTATAAACATCAAAAGCTGAAAGCAATAATGAGTTACTACAACTCTAAACATATGGCTCATTAAACTCCCATCTAATTTACTCCTTGTATCTCTGCATGGCTAGGATATCTTCTAAAAAAATTATTGTAGACTATAAAAAAGCACCTATTATGTGGAAAAATATATCAATAGAAGCCATTAAACTTAGAAGCTCATTCTGGGTTTTCTTCATATATACCTTTCTCTCCATACCAGCTCGTCCAGAAACTGTTGTATTATCTGTCTGGAGAGCAGAGATAGAGTGTTCTGGAACATTCTAGGCACAATACGTCTCAAGTACTCCATAATATTCGCATTACTGTTCTTCGAAGGCTGGTCACCATGTGAGGAAGCTTGGTGCACATGTTTGAAGCCCATAGCCACTAATGTGCCCTTGTCCACCGTCAAATCAGTAACAATGACTGACGAGGGATGCACCCATTGATTTAGTGGTTCAAGAATCTTTTGGAACCTTTTCTTATAATTCTTCTCATACTCCGCTAGAGGCTCCACTGCCCGAAGTCTTATCTAAAATGTGAAAAAATATTCATCTGTTATTGTTTCAAACCAAAGTAAATCATGAGTATATACTCAAATACACATACCGATTTCTCAACAGGATCCAGTACGCCCAGCACTTCCACTTTCACCTGCCTCTGCGTACCGTCGTGGCTTGTCGTACCCAGAGAAATCACTCCCACCTCAACCTTCTTGCCGCTCCCTCCCAAGAATGGCATATGTTGGTGCACTGCTGAAGTGCAAATCGCTCTCAACCAAGTAAACAGTCCTTTTACATATAGGTTGTCCACTTTGACCCATTGAACAACATTCTGAACATTAGTTTGACAAGCCCAGTGATATATGAGTTTTAAGAGCACACTCGGAGGGAAGGTGGCGCCTTCGAAAATGGAACTCGAGTAAACAGAGACGAAACGCGTGGGACAGCACTCGGATATCCATACATAGCCACCGGAATATGGAAACTTTGATACATCTGAATACATGCCTGAAAGAGAAACACAATTTTAATTATTGATATGATGACAAATAACATTAAATAGTCTATAAATATAGATTCTGAATGTGTTTTATTACTCCTTAGTTACTAAAAAGTTGTCTTAAACATTATTAAAAATATTAAAATGTTACATTACATGATAACAAATTTGTGCAAATCAATTCGAATATCTTTAATGACTAACACATAG
Organism: Myscelus amystis hages; assembly: GCA_018244895.1. NCBI lineage: Eukaryota > Metazoa > Arthropoda > Insecta > Lepidoptera > Hesperiidae > Myscelus > Myscelus amystis. The sequence continues at coordinate 940 of DWQT01002134.1, read as the reverse complement.
GTTTAAATCTAGATCAAGTATGAACAGCCAAAATGTAATTTTACTAATTTCTCACATGAAAGAAAGCTCAACTTACCAAGTTTCAACTTGTTGCCAATGTGCACAGCACACCACTGCTCTGAACGAACCAATCCCTGTTGTATGAGCCATTCTGTGAATTTCATGGGCGTGTGGATGAGGACCGACTTCACTTTGCTGTCTAACGCGGCCCTGTCGATGGGTGGAGTGCCGTCCTTAGCACGCAGGTATGGTCGCGCTACCACTACTAACGATGGGAATGTTTTGCCTGCAAGTTGTTAATAAAATTTGCTTCAATAAAAATGCTTGATGTCTTCTGGATTATACATATTATATGTATGTATCTACACTACCTAAAATTTTAGGGTTTTTTAAACATAGTGTGCTATAACATTTATTTTTTGTGTTATATTTAAGGAGACTGTATTCAATAAACATTTAATGTCCACTAGTACTTCTGAAAATAGTCACAGTTGTAACAGTATATTCCTTAAGCCCATATTGAAACTGCGGGTTTTTGCCTTGGCACTACAACCAGGGCTTAAAACTAAACAAATTTTCATTACATAGACAAGACTAATAATGCATTTCGGGTCACAATTTAAAAGTGATAAAGCCAATTATCAATAATCACTAACCTTGAAGTTTATTGAAGGACACTTCTCTAGAGTCAGCAACATTCTTATTGCCGTCCTCCTTAGTGAGGTCAACAATCGCTGTTGTCTTGGTAGCACTGCCTGTTAGCAGACCACCAATGGCACTTGCCTCAGACGGCCGCACGTTAGTGACCACACTGTGCACATCTGTTCAACATAAGCAGTTGCTATGTTACAATACATATTTTATATTTAATAGTAGGATCTACATAGATTGTAAACAAAGAATAACAATTCTCACCCATAACTGAAAACATTTCATGTTC